>DWPA01002633.1:0-15448 GCA_018251375.1 Calpodes ethlius
GTTGCATTATTTACATTGATAGGCAGGATAGCAAATCTGACTTTTCATTTAGGGGGAGGGGGGGTTGGGGCGGATTATTATAAATGAATTTTTAAAAACATGAGTAGGCACTTACAAAAAAGAACTGAAAGACTAATAGGATGCTATCACCTTCCTCCTCCCACTTTTCTTGGTACATCTATATCTATATTCAATGCAGATATAGTTATAAAATGCAAATAATAAAAGTAAAATAAGTACATAATTAAAAAAAAAGAAAAAATATATTAAAGGGTTTTTTTTTCAGCTGTGCCAGTTATGTAGTGGAACCAGAATCGACACAAATCTTGCAGGGTGTGTTGGACACTTATTTGCGTTTTGGAGAGTACCCAAGAGCATTACTAGTTGCGATGCAACTGCATGATAAAGCCAAGTGTGAAGAAGTTTTCTATGCCTGCAATGATATGTAAGTTTTACTTGTTTTATGGACGACTTTTAATGTTAAACTACAATTTAACATACTATATAACAATAAAAAATTCTGTTTAAATTTATTTCTGTTTGATACAAATTTTGTATGTATCAGGTATTCACTGTAAAACATATGTCACACCATTTGAGCACCATTTGAGAGCAGCATAAAATACTAAGACAATATATCTGAGCATTACAATTAATTCTAATTTATTATTATTTTTTAGGGATTACATAATTTTAAACAAATGTAAAAATTTATCTTGCAGTGTCAGTATAATGTTTTTCTTCAGGATTACAGGTAACAATAATATGTTTTTTTTATCACAGGTTGATCAAAAAACAGCTTTGTTACATGCTCGCGCGACAATATGTGCCATTAGAACTAGAAGACGAGGATCTCCGAACAATTCTTCTGAATGCACACATCAACGATCACTTTTTGAGTTTGGCGAGGGAGGTAAGATGAGTTTTATAATTCATATTGACCAGCAATACTGGACATATTTATTTATTTTTTATATTTATTAAAATTAATTACTTCAAATCCACAACACACTGTTAATCTACAATTACAGATTAGTCTATGAAAAGAACACCTTTGTACCTTTTTTTTTTTAAATAAAATGCATGCACATGACAGTCATATTTGGAATAATCTTTGTAATGTATGTTATATAAGATGTATATGACAAATACATAGATTACAGAAAATAGAACACTCAAAAATACCATTGTAAATTTACCCTTTATCGGTTTGATTTATGACCGAATTCATACTGCAGGGGTCTCTGGTAAATACAAGAATACGTTAGATAACCATCTCTGTAAAAAAAATTTTAGCTCGACATCATGGAGCCCAAAACACCGGAAGAAGTATACAAGACATGGTTGGAATCGGCCGGGTCGGCCCTGCGGCCTTCCCTCCTGGCAGAGCATCCCGTCGACTCCGCCAGACAAAACCTGTCCGCTACTTTCGTCAATGCTTTCGTGAACGCAGGATTTGGCCGCGATAAGCTCGTCACCACTGAAGATGGAAATAAATGGATGTATAAGAATAAGGATCACGGTAAATACATAGAATTATATTAAAAGTAATGACAGCGACTTATGTACATATTTGAGTCTCACATCAGTTATTATATTACCAGCTAAAAAGCCACTCTTCATAAACCTAGTTTCATTTGAATTTTCTGAGTGAATATGCTATATAAGAATATTAATATTGTCTACTTACGCATTTTATTAAGCAACAGATTCCTAAACTATTTATTGATGAAATATATAATAGTCACGAATTGATTTATTAGCAAAAAATATATGTTTCAGATCAAATACCTAACACATTTTCTACTCAAAATAGATGTTTATTTTTTGACAATATATTTAGCATACGAACCCAATAATAAGTAATGGCAAGCAAAAGTAAAGAGCAATAATTTGTTCTCACATTAGTTTCAAGAATAAGTAAACTTACTGAATAATGTTTGGTGCTAGTCTCGGGATTATAGATAGGAAATGAAAAAGGAGAGCAATACACTGAGATTCCACCAGAGACACATGAGGGAGCGAGTTAGTAATGCGGTCTGTAAGGGAAAAATCCATTAATGGAATTACGTCGTTACGCGAGGCTATGATGACGAAGTAACTATGTAGGTGGATTTATTTCTCGCACTAAGAATTACTACCGCGCTCATCTCGGGTGGAATTTCTGCCTTACTGCATGATGTAGGCAAAAGTATCTGTATGCAGTAATTGTTAATTAAAACAATAGCGATGAGAGGTGAATGAGTCATTGGTTATGTGGGTAGGTATGTTGTCGGCTGCGGCGTCTCTCGGCATGATCCATCTGTGGGACGTGGACGGCGGGCTGACACCGATCGACAAGTACCTGTACACGTCGGACGAGCACATCAAGGCGGGCGCGCTGCTGGCGCTCGGCCTCGTCAACTGCGGCGTGAGGAACGAGTGCGACCCCGCGCTCGCGCTGCTCTCTGACTACGTGCTGCACTCCAGCGCCAACTTGAGGATCGGCAGTGTCTTGGGTGAGTGCAAGTTCACACGGTGTATTAGGTAGGCGTTCCGCCGACGATGGACAATGCACGTACCGACGCCGTGTGAATATTTATTGCGTTTTTAAACATTTTCTATTGTGCATGCAGTCGAAAGGCTCATCGATGTTGTGCATCGTTCAAGATATCAAGATTTTCTTTAAAAAAATAATTACTTAAAATGCTTCCAAGTTAGAAGATAATATAAATAGTGGACGCTACTTCGGTCTATATAATAAAAACAACAACTAAGAAAAACGATTATATTATCGTTTCTATACATATTTCGGATTAATTAAAAACGAGATAATATACGCAGTGTTATGCTTCATGTATGAAGAGAGAAAGATTTCTTTACAAAAGACATATTTCCAATATTTTTCGACCAAGGTCGGTCAAACTTAGGGATTTATTTTAATCTACTAATTGGAATTAAAACCTGAGTGTTATTCGGCTCGCGCTCAAAATGCACTTATCTTGCTAGATTTAAAACATTTATTTTGGAACATAAACCGTTTTACAATTTATTTGATTAAATCAAAGTAGTAGTATTAACGGTGGTTTGTTTTATGTCAGGGCTGGGTATCGCGTACGCGGGTACGCAGCGCGAGGACGTGCTGTCGCACCTGCTGCCCGTGCTGAGCGACGCGGCCGCGCCCGCTGAGATCTGCGCGCTCGCGGCCGTCGCCTGCGGGCTCATCGCCGTCGGCTCCTGCAATGGAGATGTGAGTTCATCTTTAACTACTCTTTTATTATTATTGATGAAATAAATTTATCTCAACAACTCCGAGGAGTCGTAGTTTTAATTCCAGTAATAACAAAACAAAATAATATATGTAAAAAAATTACATAATATAGACTCATGAATTTTACAGTAAAGTGCAAGTAGATTTGTTAAGAAATAGGTAACACTTTTCCTAAAAAATATTTTGTTAGTCATTACAACTTCGCAACGTCATTGAAATGAACTATAAAACTGTAGCGCACACACTAAGAATTTTACAAATAAATTGGACAAATTTAACACAATAAAATGATAAATATAAATACAAAAAGGTTTATATAGAAAAAAAAGTACCTCACTCATAGATGTATTCCATTCAGAATTCAGTTTATTATACAAATATATTAATGTAATTATCTTTTGCAGGTGACGTGCGCTATAATTCAACGTCTCATCGACGACAACAAGGAACTGGTTACTTCTACTTACGCCAGATTCTTGCATTTGGGACTTGGACTGTGTTTCTTGGGTGTGTATATTATTATTGTTGTAAATAAGCACGCGGAAGACTACATTTGATGTAATTCGACGGCCCCGTAGCCCAGTTGCTAGTGACCCTGCCTGTGAAGCAAGGGGTCCTGGGTTCGATTCCCGGCCGGGACAGATATTTATGTGCCAGATAAATGTTCGTTCTCGGGTCATGGGTATTAGTGACGTGCTATTAGTGTTGTGCATGCCACCCGCGACACAGGGAATCCTACTGCGGGGGTATGAGTGTTAGCGTTTATTAATTAATTAATAATCATTATTAGTATTCTAATATATAAATTATTAACAAGCATTGATATGTAGGTTGCAAGGAGCGCACGGAAGCGACGATGGCGGCGCTGGAGGTGCTGCCCGAGCCGCAGCAGTCGCTGTGCCAGACCACGCTGTCCATGTGCGCGTACGCCGGCACCGGCGACGTGCTCGTCGTGCAACAGATGCTGCATATCTGCTCCAAGCACTACGATACTGAGGTACCTACATCTACTTTATATGATGGTAACGGTGATTGACCTACAATATCGTCACTATGACTAATACGGCAATTTGTACTTTAAGTTCCTTTAATGTGGGACACTGACAGAAATAGTTTGACAAGTTATCCTCTAATTGAGGATGGATGGTCGGAAAATTTCGTCTGATCTACTCAAATAGGGAAACAGGTAGTATTTCTATACCTGCTAAAACGGTATTAATCAATTAATGGTTTAATAATCAACATCCAGTATTAAATGTTGTCATGTTGTTTTAGAATGAACAATCCTCAACCGAAGATACTGCATTTAAGAAACAAGACAAGAAAGAGGCCAAGGAAAGCACATCCGGCAACAGTAGTGGCAGCAGCGCCTCGGCCACCACTTCTAAGGATGATAAAAATAAAAGTAAGTTATCATAACATAGCTTCTCTGAATGTTGTGGGGAACAATAGAAACATTTAGAGTGATCGTATATTATTTTCGCCTTTTTGAACTGCGCCGTAGATTTAAATTCATGTAAATAATAATTTATCTGATGATATTCTTATATTTTTTGAATCAAAATGGCAACAAAGTTTAGGAAAGAGTACCTAGATTGTTTTTGTATTATATACAGATATTATATTTAATTATTATTTCAAGATTTTAGAAGTGCAGTTTGAGTTATACCTCTGATAATTTTAAAATATTACCACATCAGACACCTTGTCTGGTATAGTTGTGATGTTGTAGTATTAATAAAATTGTATTTTTTATTTATTTAAACAGGCAAGTCTTCAAAGGACAGCAAGAGTAAGGAGAAGGAGAAAGAGAAGGAGGCTAACAAGGAGTTGTCGTCGGTGCAGGCCGTGGCCACGCTCGGTGTTGCCGTGATCGCACTCGCAGAGGAGACGGGCGCGGAGATGTGCACGCGCATCTTCGGACAGCTGGTGGGTACCAATAATAATAAACCCACGACTCACGGAATCCTAGGGTGGAGCTATGAGTGTGTAACGTTAGAACTTTTTTTTAATACTTTGTAAAATAATTGAATTGTAAAACTAACAATTTATTGTCGTTGTCAGGGCCGCTACGGGGAGCCAGCGGTGCGGCGCGCGGTGCCGCTCGCCATCGCTCTGTGCTCGGTGTCCAACCCGCAGCTGGCGGTCATCGACGTGCTCAACAAGTACTCGCACGACTCCGACAACGATGTCGCGTACAATGCCATCTTTGCCATGGGTCTCGTCGGTGCGGGGACCAATAACGCTAGGTAAATTGAACTAAGACAGCCTTAGTAAGGCTCATAAGTCATAACTCACCGGGATGCCTTTGGAGGCATCGCTCAGCATGTAGTGAAATTTATACATTATTGTCTACAATATACAATTAGCTCTAAGTGTTGGTAAACTTAAAAAAAAATATATGGGATTTTTAAATTGACATATCATGTTTTTTGGTGAACCAATTCAAATAAAATACTTAACGGAATTTATTTTAAGCTTACTGCAATATATTAAAACTGTTAGAAATAATACTGATGCATGTATCATGTCGTCGACAGGTTAGCGACTATGCTGCGCGCACTAGCGCTGTACCACGGCAAGTCGCCGGTGCACCTGTTCATGGTGCGGCTGGCGCAGGGGCTGTGCCACGCCGGCAAGGGCACGGTGACACTGTGCCCAGCGCACGCCGACCGCCGGCTCGTCAACCAGCCCGCGCTCGCCGGCCTGCTGGTCGTGCTCACCGCGTTCCTCGACTGCAAGAACAGTTAGTGTCGCGTTTATAACGAGTCCATTAACAAATAACGAATATGTTTTTAAATTTCTACCAGTGTTGGTTTTCAAAAGGTGATTTAAAAAAAATTTAACAATTCATTGTGGGATTATGCATATTCTGCTATGATAAAGGTATTTGCTATATAAATTTTGTATAGCGTTATTTCGAGTCAATTGTGTAAGAATTGACTAAACAGGGCTAACAGATATGAGCCGGAATTTGTAAGAATAAATGTAATAATATAATTTACAAGTGACATATTTCCTATTCATATTAGGTAATGCAGCTTTTATTTTCTTTATAACTAAAATGTAATACTGCAGTAGCTGCTACTGCTACACTAGACCAAAGCTGTGCCAAATTTCGAATTCCTACATAATTATTCTTAAAAGGCGACACAATTTTTCTCTTCATAATTTTTTTGAGTATTGAGGCCAAAAACATAAGGAAGGCAAATGTCTAAATATGTATATCTATTTGAAGACTACTAAATAAATTGTTTTGGTCACAGTTATCCTTGGAAAATCTCACTATTTGCTGTATGTACTGGCGACGGCAATGCAACCTCGGTGGCTGGTGACTCTTGACGAGAACTTGCAACCCCTCAATGTGAGCGTACGAGTCGGCCAGGTAATTTTTTTTTCATTTACAGATTATCTTTACAGGTCTATCCTATTTGATCAAATAAAGATATATTTAATATCATACATAATTATGTGTTGAAGTTTATTACAATGTTGATAATATTAATTGGGTTAACTGAATAAATATTCAGCTACATAAATAAATGCAAAGTTAATAGTATTTTTCATGTTCCTAACTGATATTTCTATTGCTCTTTGTGGCAATATTATCATCAACAGGTTGAAACCTTACAACTTTTTAATACTAATTTATTTTGTCTTTCACGCCCACCATTGATATGGTCAATGTAATTTGTAGTGCTGCAAATTCCTACAAATTTATGTAAAATTCAAATTTTATCAATATCTAATTTTTGTGATTTATGATGTTTTTTATGATGAAATGTTTGATGTTTAAATTTTATCCACAGGCTGTAGACGTTATAGGAAAAGCAGGAACTCCTAAAACTATTGCTGGATCTCACACCCACACAACTCCAGTACTGTTGTCATTTGGTGAACGCGCTGAACTGGCAACTGATGAGTACATCCCTCTGTCTCCAGTAATGGAAGGATTTGTCATACTGAAGAAGAATGAAGACAGCATCATGGCTTCTGTGCAGTAGATTATATGGATTTTACATTACCTCCTAATTTAACTCAAATTAGATGCTTCTTCTAAAAATGTAATATCATAATTATTGTCTTTTGAATAAAATTAAGTATTAATAATAAAGAATCATTTTATTTCAATCTACACAACTTCTTTTTCACATTTTGTGGTCAATGTATCTAATATACTAGATGGTTGATATTAGGTCAACTGGCTGTTAATTTTTAATACTATTTTTTACCAATTTAACTGCAAAAGATCAATGTTTTGCAACATACTATGTTTATTATGATTCAAGAATATTGTCTATAGGTAGTTACAGTTAGTGCTTGCCATGGAACCATCTTACTAAAATAAATAAATATTAAAACACTTACTATTTAAAATAAAATAATCTTAAATATGGTTCATGTATTTATTACAATTAGTAAGTACTTAAAGTCTAGTTTTTCCTTGACATTTAGTTTATAAAAATTATCAACTATCTTTTTCACTATCACTTTTTTCTGCCCTACTTTCTTGTGGTTCATCATCTTCACTTTCAAATTCGGAAGAAGGGTCATTTGAAATATTTTCTGATTTTGGTTTTTTAGACTTTGTCTTCACTTTCTGTTTCTTCTTTAGTCTCTTAGCTCTCTTCTTAGCAGTTTTTATTTCTGCAAGTCTTTTATTTTCCTCTAATTTTTGATGATATTCATCATCAAGTTTTTCCTATAAAAGAATAATTGAACATTATAAATGTTATCTTATAAATATTAATGTTTTAAAAACATAGCAAAAATGTCATATCTACCTTTTCACTTTTTTCTTGTATGAATTTTTGACGAGCATATTCTTTTCTCCTTAAGTGTCGGTACACATGAAATTCCCCAGAGCCAGCACCAGCACTGGAACCCATGACATTACGAACGAAATCTGGCGCCGAGGGCAAATTCTTTTGCTTTGGTGGTTCAGGAATCAATACTGGTCTATCCTAAAAACAATAATTTTCGATCAAAATATTTTACTAATCAAACTAGGAAATTACGATATTTTTAAATCGACTTACTGGGTTTTTCATAAGTTTTTCTAATTTAAGCCGCTGTAAGTCGGTAGCAGTTTTGACTACAACAACTTTCTTTTCTTCTTGTTTTACTTCCTTGTTTTCACTCATTGTAAGAAACAGAATATCAGGATTATTAATAAGTTGATATTGTTTACTTTACAAATATTAATTTATTTGCTAGAATTTGACAGTGAAGTGATGAGTTGACAACATCGTCAATGTCATGTACAGACTAGGTATAGATGTCATGTCACATTAACTCACACATAAGTCACGTCCTCTATAAATCACAAATACCGTTATTCATTAATATCGTTTTTTTGTTTTAAAACCGAAATAATAACAAACATGTAATTTTTTTTTCAAAAATACATCTCGACGTATCTTTCAACCTCAATAATTGCTAGGCCCTTCTTGTTAAGATAATACATATTTACTTTGTGTACATAGTACATAAAAGCAGCAGTGACAGCCTAAGGCTAAGAACTCACGAAGCGATTTTCACCCGCGTCCGCCGCGGTTGCGGGCCCGCGATGTGCGGGATTGTTTGCGGGTCCCGCTGCACCGGCAGACACCTAGTTGAATCGCGTGGGTCGCGATCACTCGCAGCCTCGGCGGATTGCGTCAACGCGCTCTATGATCCTTTAGCGGGCAAATGCAGTGACCAAAACCTTTTGAGCCTCCTTTTTTAAATTCTTCTGTGAAATAAGTATAACGTAACAGCTCTTTTCTGGTGTCCATTGCTGTCTGGATCTCAACTGCTCATTAAACGCCCGTCTTGCGTTCTTCGCCCGCCACGTTTGCGAGCGACTACCTCAACCGCGACAGAAGCGTAATCGCGCAAATAACCGGCCTCGCGGCGGGCACAGGACAAAAACGTTCCGTGAGTAAAGCCCAATGGTTCGAATGTTGGTTTTCGAAAGCGGGGGTGTGAGTTCAAGTCTCACATGCGCTTCTAATTTTCGAGGAGTTATGTGAGTATTATAAGTTAATTATCACTTGTTTTGGTGAAGGAAAACATCGAGAGTAAACCCGCACACCTAAGAATTTCCATAATGTTATCAAAGTTTTGTGAAGTCTGTCAATCCGCACTTAACCAGCGTAGAGGACTACGGCGTTTACCCCTCACATTGTGAGAATAGACCCAAGCCCAGCAGTGGGACAGTTATGAGTCGTGATGATGAAAAAAATGGGTAAAATTCTTTTGAAACGCAACACAATTGACTAAATTCAGAATTTAAATTAAATTCAAACATTTTTGTTTATTTATTACAATTATGTGGCATATTTTTTAATACCACTTCACATTACATAAATTCATGCAATTCAAGATACCTAATTGGAATGCCAAGGTTGCTTAACTCCATCATGGAAAATAATATATAATCGAATGATTTAATCGATTTCGTTCGTCGAAATCGTTCATCCAATTGTATTTGTTTACTTGCAAATAGTATATTCGTTTTTTTTTTCTAGATAATATTCTATTACTGTACGAATTGTATGATTAAGTTTGAGCTATATTATTAATAATTTTGTAAAAAAAAAACACGTTATTCTACGTTGTTACTAGAATATTTTATTTTAGAAATAAATAAATAATTTTATATAAGTAGCCAGTATTTTTTAATAAAATTGACTGTTGCATTTTATATTTTAATAATTACACTTCTTTTTTGTTCAATACAGATGATCTTTCAAAAAGTAAAACTTTTAGGTAAACGTTCTTCTTAAACGCCCGTGTTGCACAGTGGATGATTAAAAATTACCGATTTTATGTGTTGATAGAAAATCTGATTCTAATTTTTAAACTAACGATAGGTAGTAACGAATAATCGGTATCAGTGTGAAGCCCTAGTTTCACCTTGTGGAGGTCAAATCTATTCTGCCAACCGACTTGTCGGACCAGTGCAAATCCTTGCCGGTAAATTAATTTAGCAAAGTTACGTCTTCGTTACGTTTTAGTGATATTAAAAGGAAAAAAGCAAGTTATTCTTCAAATTATCCTCAGGTATTGTATAAATTTTCCGCGTATAAAATTCGTGTATTAGTTTGATAGGATATTTCTTATTCATACTACCGAATATAATAACAGATGATTAATACTCCTTAGATTCACTCATGAAAACCCTGGGCTTTATCGTCCTTACCATTTTAATGTTCTAGCGTTGTAAGAAAGTAATTCTCAAATAATCGATTGTTGAAATGTTTTAACTCAACCTCCAGTTGACCTTGTGGGAACTAATGACCTACCCATTTCACCCAAAGTTTCATCTACATTCTTATGGGAATTCGAGATAGCTTGAAGCAACATACTTCACAGGAAAACATCCTCATTTTATATTTGTTAAAATTAAATTATTTGTCCTCTACATCTTAGCTTAAGTAGAACTTTAAGTGTTCTTAACAGATATTGATATGATGTGTAATGTGTAACTGGTACATTTATATTTCCAGATATATATCCAAAATGCCTATCAAGTCAATTAAGGCTCGCCAGATCTTCGACTCCCGTGGCAACCCCACGGTTGAGGTTGATCTTGTAAGTTTACTTCAACTTATTTTTTATTTCAATAGATTAATACTACAAAATGAAACAAATTATACTTTATAAATATACTTTGATGGTTAATAGTACATACAATTTGAGATTGTCTATTAACAAGTTCATTATAGAAACCAGAGTCAGATAGGGTTGTTTATATGTAATATTTAAAATAACATGTTACACAACAAGCATTTTTAACATGGCATTTGTGTAGGTGACTGAGTTGGGATTGTTCCGTGCGGCTGTACCCTCCGGTGCATCTACTGGTGTCCATGAGGCATTGGAACTCAGGGACAATGTGAAGGGAGAGTACCATGGCAAGGGTGTGCTCACTGCCATCAAAAACATCAACACTATCATCGCTCCTGAACTTCTCAAGCAGAACATTGAAGTTACTCAGCAAAAGGAGGTAAATCTCATTCTTACATTATCTACATTTGTTTTAATTTTTTCATGTTGACATTCTGAGCTCTGGACAGAAGTCACATTGTGTGATCACCCTCAAGGGCAATTGCAATGTTTTGTTTTAATTACAGAGTTGGATTCCCTTATCTGTGTCAGTTCTGACCTTATCACTGTACTAATGTTATCTAATTATTTTTATTTCAATCAATAAATAAATCATTCATTTAATATCTTATTTTTAACAGATTGATGAATTCATGATTGGATTAGATGGCACTGAAAACAAGTCTAAGCTTGGTGCCAATGCTATCCTTGGTGTCTCCCTGGCTGTTGCCAAGGCTGGTGCTGCTAAGAAGGGAGTGCCACTTTACAAACATTTGGCTGATTTGGCTGGCAACAGCAACATTGTGTTGCCAGTTCCTGCATTTAATGTCATCAATGGAGGTTCCCACGCTGGCAACAAGTTAGCTATGCAAGAGTTCATGATCTTGCCCACAGGTATTTTCAATAAAAAAGAAAAACCTACTTTATTATACATAATTATACATCTTTGAAATTTATAATTTTGAACTGAATGTATGTTTTACCAATGACCTATGTTTAAATTTTTTTTATATTTCTAGGTGCGTCCTCATTCAATGAAGCAATGCGCATGGGCTCTGAAGTCTACCACCACTTGAAAAAAATCATCAAAGAGAAGTTTGGACTTGACTCCACCGCTGTTGGTGATGAGGGTGGCTTTGCCCCTAACATTCTGAACAACAAGGATGCTCTGTATCTGATTCAGGATGCTATCCAGCAAGCGGGATACACCGGCAAGGTAATTGTTAATTTATTAGAGTTTTTCTCATGTCACTCATCACATACTTATTACTTTATACCAATCTACAGAAACTACTAAAAAACTAGGCAAAATCTTATCATTTTCGTCATGTCTTTTTGGGTGCATATGAAACTTATTATATTATTTTATATACTCCTTTTTTTTATTAAGTGAATATGATAATTAGTATTGCATGTGTTTATATTAAAAAAAAATTATATTGACAAGGAAAGCTCAGTTTTACAAGAGTTTTTTTTTTTAATTATATGTTACAGATTGAAATTGGAATGGATGTAGCAGCTTCTGAATTCTTCAAGAATGGCACCTATGACTTGGACTTCAAGAACCCCAAGTCCAACCCGGCTGACTATTTGCCATCGGACAAGCTGTGCGATCTTTACTTGGAGTTCATTAAAGACTTCCCCATGGTATCTATTGAGGATCCCTTCGACCAGGATGACTGGGCAGCGTGGACCAACATCACTGCCAAAACTCCCATCCAAATTGTTGGAGATGATCTTACTGTTAGTATTATTATTTTTTTTTGATAATAATATTTTCAATAACCTCTACATATAATGATAATTTATACAATTAATTGTATCACAAACAGGTAACTAACCCCAAGCGTATTGCTACCGCTGTGGAAAAGAAGGCCTGCAACTGCTTATTACTGAAGGTCAACCAGATCGGAAGTGTCACTGAGTCCATCAATGCTCATTTGTTGGCCAAGAAGAATGGATGGGGAACTATGGTCTCCCACAGGTAAATTGGCTCATTCAGATTTATTTTTAAAGTCACAAATGTGATAAATCGTATCCATGTTAAATTTTACCATTCATTTACTTGATGAATACGGTTCGGGTTCATTTCGCTAATATGGTCACTTTCATAATACGAAAACAATAAGATTGCTCCAATCAATCAATTAAGACACTCCATCCTGAGTTGAATCCAACATCCATTGCTTATAGTGAATGTTGCTTGAGTTTATATTCCAGTTCTTCCTGTTGGAAGTTGCTAGGTACCATTCAGCATAATCTGACGGTACTTACTAGGTAAAAGAGCATTTGCCTGCCTAAGACTAATCATCGCCACCAGCATTAGTAATGGTGACCATTTATAGGGTGGCTCAATTGACAGCTATTTACATTTAAAAAAAACGTAGTAGTTCAATCATCTGTGGTAGTAGTTCATCATGCCATAATAGTCGCAAATAATTTTCTCTTCCCCGTATATATAACATTGGTAAAGTTTTAATTTTGTCCGATTCTTTCAGGTCTGGCGAAACCGAAGATACTTTCATCGCCGACTTGGTAGTAGGTCTTTCAACTGGCCAGATTAAGACCGGCGCCCCCTGCCGCTCCGAGCGTCTCGCCAAATATAACCAGATCCTGCGTATCGAGGAAGAGCTTGGCGCCGGAGCCAAGTACGCCGGCAAGAACTTCCGTCAACCCGTCTAATGTGCTTACCACACATACCATGCCAGTGGCTAGATGTCACTTTGCTTTTAGCAACTATCGTTTACATTTGTCTTGTGAAATTGAAATGCTGTTATTTATTTAAAAGCTTCGTATCGTGTGCAACTTGTTAAAAATGTGGTTCATGTAGAAAATTCATGATGGTTATAATTTTAAGGATAAGTTATGAATGTGGCTATACTGAGTGTATATCTGTAACAATAAATTATGGTCAAAATGACGTTTTTCATTTCTGTACCACTATTTTTTTTTTATTACATTGGTAATATACTGTGCTATCATAGCACATGTCTATGATTATTGCATTATTGAGGTAAATGGAGATGCTTTTAATTAAGCTTTTAAGAAATTGGGAGGAAGTCCCTACTTATTAGCAATTCAGCCTATGTCTCATTTCGTGAAACATAGTCTGAGTTCACTTAGAGTACTGTAGGTACCTGTGTGCTCTAGACAACATTAAAACCGGATTGCAATGAAGTGACACCACACTGCTTAATGATTTTTTCCATTGATATTTGCTCACGAGTGACAACACTTATTAATTTTATTGAAAGTATCTTTTTTATCTCCCTACTTCACGTTTTTTATTTAGATACATATAGTATACTATTTATTTAAATACATGTAGTGCTCCGGACCTTCAATATTTATTAAGTATTTATTTATACTGTGAAATATTAAAAAAAAAGTTTGGTGGGTTTTCACATTTTCCACATGAGGTACATGATATACTCTAAACATCTTTTGAATTACTTTATTACAACGACATTGCATTATGCCTAATAGTTTGACTGTATATTTATATATGTGTAGGTACATAATGATCTTTAATCAAGAATGTGTTGTTATCTTAAAGCCTTTGTTTCCGAATTACTTTTTAATTGTATTTATTTGAGTTCGGAATACACATCGAAATCTTGTAAGTAGGCTCACCAAGAGCTAGGTCCGGATATTACTTCCAATGAGATCACTCTCATTAATGTAACCAAATAATACTTATATTATTACACTCAATGATATTTGGTCAGGAACGGGTATATACTTCGACAAACATAATTGCCTTTAAGTATTAGCTTTATAATTGCTAATTAAGTCTTTTAATATAGAAACTAATTATTTAAAGCATATCGCTCGTAATAGAATATGTTTTTCTACAACCCGTTATCATAGCTTCTATCACAAGAATTTCATAGATAACAATTTTATGCTAACTGAGGTACCTATCCTTAGACAGCCCATAACTGCAACTGTCTAGTTAATCCTTAATAGTATTATAGTAGTTAATACACAATGCACCAAGAGCAGGGAATAGCACGTATTGATCACGTGAACTTGTATTATGACGTCACTGCTTAGTGCCTGCGACCGTTCACTACAAGAGAAACCAGATAGGTCGAGTCGTGAATACTCGTGAACAAAGCGTGTTTATCGTAATGTGTTGATAGCAGCAGTAAATAGAGATTTCCATCGTATTATTAATAAACATTAGTCCCTGTCCACTCATTGGAATACCTACACTTATAACTATATTTCAGAATTATCATTTTCATAGCATTCGTTTAAAATGTCAAATAATAAATCCGAAATACGCTTGATAACTTACATGTGCCCTACGCACCCTGTGGAGTTATACGAGTTAATAATGGAACTTCTCGAAACATCTCTGGGTTGTTATACTACATTACAATATGAAAGCCGATTTCCAGGACCGGAACCAGTGCGTCCTGACCCCTTTGTTACAGACAAGGTAGACTTAGGTAAGTGTACTTATTTCCATTTTTTAAATACCCTCAATTCTAATAAATAGACGTTATTTGTTTTGACTTATAATTTATTTTGTATACCTACTAAATAAAGATCGTTAGTAATGTTTAATCCTTTACACAAAAATAGCAAAGTTTCCAG
>DWPA01002634.1:0-15446 GCA_018251375.1 Calpodes ethlius
CACCCAGACGTCTAAAGACCGACCGAGCGTTAAGTAATGATAACAACCGAGAGCAATATATTTACATGCCCCCCCCTCCCTCCCGAAACAAGGGAACCACTCAAAACTTACCACTAACGGTCACCTACTCAACTAACGATTATTCTTAGAGTTGCTTAACTCGCTCGATTAATTAGAATAGCCATAAGCTTAAGAATTAACTAAAATTGATTCAGAAAACCCGCCAAATTTGATGGCAATCTTATTGTTAGCGCGGACCAAAAATAATGGAGGATCGAAAAAATTTGCCTTGACAACATTCAATCGTTCCCATTGAACTGATTCTTCTACTTTAGGGTTAGTTAACATAAATTAAATCAGTATGTTCTGGTTCATTAAAGCAAATTTAAAGGACGAGTCTGCACTTAAAATCTCCAAATCAAAGAGGTAACGCTCGACAATGGCGGCTGTTCCACCAACATCGCTGCAAAAGCCTGCCCTAATTATGCAAGATCTCATAACCCCAATGTCATTCAGTTCGCCATTTTGCTAATTGGCTGCTACTAATTAGACTGCCGAGATCCCATTTTACATCCCGCAAACGGGTTCATCAAAGAAGATTATACACGTGGGACGCAAAATCAATATGTAGCGGAGACGGTCTCCGCTTTATATGGGTCATCGGGCAAGCGTCAGCAGAGGAGCCGCTGGGGAACAAAAATATACTTTATGGACCAGTTCGCAACACTCTTCCACTATACCAAGTTTCAAAAGTGTTTCAAAAAGTGACAGTAAAATAAAAATGATTCACTGCAACCATAAAGGAAAATGCTTGCGTATTGGATATTATATCGAAATCTTTGTTGTTGATATAAAAGTTATCATTAGTTCATAGTTTGTTCTTGACGTCATAGTTTCTTCTTGATGACGTACGAGACTATTTCACGTTGTATTTTTTAATTTTGTTTCTCCTTACTACTTTGGGGGGTAATCGAATTTTCCACGTTTGAGCCTATGTCAACGGTTTAAGCTTACGGTCAACTATTTTTTTTTCTCTCCAGAGAAATATCTACCTATATTTTATATATACTCATACCTATCCTTAACACGCGTTAAAACATTTATACAATTAATTACATTTTCATTACGATTGATTCTTTACAAATTACATCGGTTTGTATTTTACTAACCTGAAAATATATATATTATTACTATATTAGGTTAATTGGTGACTATATCCCATCATCATTATCATCACGACCCATAACTGTCTCAATATTGAGCTCGGGTCATATCACACAATGTGAGGGATACAGGCAATAGACCACCACGCTGACCAAGTACTATTCTCCCACATATAACTTTATTCTTCTTTAATCAACTGCTACACAAGTATTACTACACTCTAAACTACATTAATGGAAGTATTTCGTTGGATTACTTTCTTTTCAACTGACAGTATATTTCAAAATACAATTTATCATAGATATTACGCTCTCTCCGCATTACAAGTGCCCTTCTTTCCTCCACTGGCCTTGGGAACATCGCAAAGCAGACGATCCGTAATATTGGAAACGTCATCTATTTTTAATGGAACGTGGGTTTAAAAACGTATTTATCACTCAACTTATTTATATTCTCTATATTTTATTTAAGGATAGAAATATAAGCATCTATACCTACTATATCTCTACTATCTAATACGGGATACTAATCTGTGATCCATACAGAAAATAGAAGATCCCAAAGCTATTACAAAAAATTAAACTAATTTAAAATTGAGATAGTTATAGCAAACGTTCTCAAAATTATTCCGCTCATAGCCTTTTTTGAAACAAAAAATGAAAATACTGATGATCCACACATACTATCATACATATTCAAAAATACAAGCAAACATAAAATTAGAATAAAAAAGTTAACGATAAAGAAAGACAATAAAGATTCAAATAATCTATCATCATCTTAGTATTCTCAATCATCGAAGGGCTTCAGCACATAATATATATTTACATAGATCATGTAACTTTCGTTATATCACTCTGAAAAATATCAGGCTAAAATTTCACAAAATTTTCGTCCATTACGTAAATGATATACATGAATATCACCAGGATGTGTTAATTACGAGCATAATTTCCATATTGTTCGCGCTAGCACTAGTTTCATATTCCTCTATGTCGACAGTTACGCAAACACTATTAATATCGTTAATAACACTCAAGTATGTTACATGGCCACACCTAAATGGTATTAAGCGGAAATGTTCTCGAAATGCTACAGGAAAATCTACTGAATAAAATTTTTGTTACTGACTGGCAAAGTACAGTCTGAACTAGTGGGCCTAGATAGTGAAACTAGAAGCCTTATTATAGTCTTAGGGAGTATATTTAGTACACACAGTATAGGCTTTATGAAAATCAAAAAGTAGAAATTAGTATAAAAATAAATAATATTTCATTTACTTCAAACTCGGAAACAAGTTTTTACATGAAACTATAAATTATGTTTTAATAATTTTAAAGAATAATCCCCGAAAAGAGGTAAAGTAGAGATAGCGAAAAATATTTCCGCAAACGATGCTGTAGACACTAGGAAATAATAGGTACGTATTTTAACAGTTAAGTATTCGGTAACCATTTCGAGACAGTAACATTGAATTTATATTCTAAACAATATTGCAGGATGCTGAATACGACATACGTGATTCAGTTTATACATATGTTAAGGTCGTCAACAGTTATGAGATCCAAAATATTGTTATTCGTTGTAACAGAATGTATTACAAGGCATGTACGTATGGTATAAAAATCATAGAGATCCTTAAAACCGCAATACAATGATATCAATACGATCACTGGTGTACTTAATAAAGAATTGTTTAAATATGTTGTTTAAGGAGGAATAAAATATAAAGGAAAAAAGTTTTAGGAAGATGATATAGGAAGCGGAGAAGTCGAGCGGCGCCCTCGCGGCTCGCCGCTTGTATGCATAACAACGTACGTCGCTACTTAGAACCTGCGGACAACCGCGCGAACGGCGCGCGCCTGTTCCGCTTGCTATATCATCTCATCAAAATTGTTTTTCATTTTAGACTATTTTCTTATTGTGCTTATATTAAATATTCACAATAAGTTTATTTTGCGATTGTATGTCTCATAGCATTGACAGTTATTTTTTCCTTGCAGTCCTTCTTTTAAACAAAATAGAAGCCTTGAAAAGCAAACTTAGTTTCGCATTGGATATTTTATTTTTCGTTAAAAATCGGAACATCTACGTAAACCCAAAAAACTGTGACGTAAAGCTGCTGTAGATGCTATATCTACAATTAGAATTGATAGTACTAAGAGTCCATTAAATAGTTTATCGGACAGATAAATTTAATCTACACTCATACCAAAGTCTTATCTACAGTGACATTATCATAGGATATATCAATCTAAAGGTCGATAAACATTTTTATGTTTTCCCCATACGTAAATACATGAAAGTTTACGATAACAGATAGAATATTCAGATGCATTTTTACGTAAAATTATCGTTTTGATCCGAAATTATGCAAGCTAGCAGCTAAAATTTAATGTCGTCTCATTCACACACTTACAAAATACTTATGATTTTAGTAATGTGTTTTAAACCTGAGACAATTTCAAGTTAATTATAATATATAATTTAAACGCTAACACACTCATACGTAGGCTTCCCTGTGTCGCGGGTGGCATGAACAACACAGATATCACGTGACTAACACCCCTGACCCGAAATCAAATATTTATCTGTCACATAAATATCTACCCCGGCCAAGAACCGAACCCAGGACCCCTCATTTCGCAGGCAGAATCACTACCAACTAGGCTACGAGGCCGTTAAAATGAAATATACTGAAAAATTTACAACTAACTGATATATAGATAAATAGATCTGAAGCTGAATACTCACTGACAACAGACAGATGGAAGGTATGGTTCTGCGGCTTGCCAACCTCGTTGTCGATGATGCAGGTGTATTCACCCTCGTCTTCCAGCCACACTTCGCGGATGAGGAGCCTCTTGCCCTTGCTCTTGTTGTACCTGGTCACGCGGTCCGCTGGATTGTTGTTCACGTTTTTGCCGTCCTTGTACCAGTCGGGGTGCGCTAGAGGGCTGTTCAGACAAAAAGGGAACGTGAGGTTCTGTTTTGAGATATTTTATCTTCAAAAAACATGAATCTTCCTCTGCAATAATGCAGCAGTTAAATGAGAAAGTTCGCGAATTAAACAGGAATTATGTTATCTTAATAAAATTGCATGGTTTTAAGATTACCGATATTCACAACCCATAACTGTTTCATTGCTGGGCTTTGAGTATACTCACATAGTGTAAACGGTACAAGCCACACGTAGACTTCGCTGGCCATTACCGATAAATAGCTTTAATTGTTTTTGGATTCATTTTCTAGATAATAATTGACTGTCTGTTGATATAAGATGCTATGGATACAAACATATTGGAAAAAACACCCACGACCCGAGAATATATAATATTTGTCTGTTATAGACATAGTCTGTAAGGGCATCTTTCCCGGGTAAAATACCTGAGACTATGAAACTTTGTTTGACCGTAGAGTACTCGTACCAATTGAAATACAAAGTTACATTCTCAGTCCATTGCTAAAAATTATGAATTTGTTCCACTTAGCCTCTCCACGTGACCCCCCCTTTATCAGAAAAGTTTGACAGAAATCAGTGAAGTCATACTCACTCTCCACCGTAGATGCAGAAAAGATAAAGTGATTCTCCGTATTTGGCGGTCATATCCTCAGTGGCGTACTGCTTGTAGACTTCGTTATCTGGGTTGGGGTTTTTCTCCAGACCCTCGATGTAGTGTTCAGCCAACGGCACACCATCGTCTACGGCTGGCGATTTGGCCACGCACACATACTTGAAGTTGTCGCTGACATCCTCCTGTTTAACGCTGGAGATATACAAGGTACCTTCAGGGGAGATGGTGATACGTGAGTCAGAAACTTGATTTGAGATGCTAGGATCGCTGGCGAATTGGTGCAACCATGTGATCTCTGGTTTTGGGTAGGCATCAGGGATGGAGCAGTCCAGCTGGTAGGGCTTGCCTTCTACTGGCTTGTGTTTTTGGGTCTTGATCTCAGGAGCATTAATGTAAGCGTGTTTGACGCTGATGACTCTGGAGCTGGCCACGCCTTGGTCAGATTCCGCGTGGCACTGGTATTCGCCCTCATCTTCGGCACGAGGATGCACGAATACGAGGCTACCTTCGCCTTCACGACGCATCACGTCTTTGGTATCGGGATTGAATTCCTTGCCGTCCTTGTGCCATTTGTACCTGTTGATTGAAGAATATAATTAACGCATATTTTGAATATAATCCGAACAAATACTATGATCTATGGTGAACTCGCTCGTTGCGATTAAGTTTAAATAACGAAATATTTACATATGTATTATATAGAAAACAAGGTGCGTGATGTGGAAAACTAACCTCTTCTCTAGGTGTTTATTAAGAAGTTCCTAAAAAATACAGAGCAGAACATTTAAAAATAATAATAATAAAACTTTTACTGTTGCCCATCTCCCGAAGAGATCCACATCTGGCGATCGTACCGATTTTAGATGATAACCTGTTGTGGTGACAGTTTGAACGTTTAAATAAGGCCTATGTAAAACCAGTAGATTTCCAAAGGATCTTACTTTGACAGACTCTAAAACAATTGACTATTAAATAATCTCAACATTATGTATTTCCACGCTCATAATTGACTCCATATTTATCTGTTTGTTACTCACGTGACGCCCTCCTGTTTTTCAGTAGTGACGCACTCAAGGAATAAGGGTTGAGGTTTCTCCGAGACCCTGAAGAGGACCTCAGCCGGGGTTTCCTTCAGCACCGGCTGCTTGTCGACGGGCTGGGATGCGCCTGTACGAATCAGTTTGCAATTATTATTAACTGCGGAGAGAACTTTATTATCGTTTGATACTGCTTTAAGACAGTGTCAACTAAATTAAATACTGTACATATCGCAATTAAAATACGTTGTGATGAATGATTTGTGCTTATATTTTCCATAAAAATTAAAAAAGTTTAAGATGTAACAAATTCCATTGATTTATGAGACCACGCCAACCTTTCCCGCTCGCATTACACCCTGTAAAACAATAGGGAGGTATTGCCATCGTTCCTTCCCATAGCCTGCACTGGGAAGGAACCCTTTTTAATGTCTACAGTACTTATGGCTGATGGTAGGTTTATAAAGTTGGTTAAATACAATTGTCCATTTTCAAATTCATCAAGACTATTCTCCCGCTTACTTTTCGATTGGCAACGCGTCAGTGATTACTTTGGTGGTTCCAAAATTCATGACAAACAGCGAATATTTACCATTAGTTGGCTTGTTTCGTCATTTGCCATTTACATAAAAAAAAGTTATAATTCCTCGCAATATTGCACAAATAAAACGATATTAAAAAGAAAAAAATATACGATAAAATAAGCAAGCTACATTTAGTGTTTGCAAATAAATAAATACACTTACAGATTACTGCGCAAGCGACGAATATCACAGCTTCGGAAAAGGCCATTTTTACCGCTTACCTAAACAATAAAAAATTATTAATAAGAAAAATATATTACGTGTTCCACACTTGATTATTTTTCAAAATTAAAAGAAATTTAATTCGATATTTGAACTGAACGCACCGTTCTCGGGTTGGCGGGAAATGATACAAGTATGGCGGCAACCCGCCCTTTTATATGCGAAACGTATGTAGTCATCGCATTCAATCAATGACTCGGGCATGAACATGTAAAGTACCTGACGCTGTTACTATTCAGAAAATTAATTTACCGCACACTCATAATAGTGAGTCGTGTTAAGATGGCGTTATTTTTCCAAGGGAAAATTTTATGTTTTTGTTTGCTTAGCTTGTTTATGCACCGGGCTAAAATTGCGATGGTTAGTAATTATTTAATAAAAAAAAATAACGCCAAAAGGACCATAAAACGTATCAAAGTTTAAAAGGTAGACTTGATAATGAATACTCAATATTTTAATTATTTTTGAACTTTTTTCATACACGTAATAAACATAGAAGTAAATTAGTGAGCCATGCATTCTCCGTGTCATATATGACCATTTGTGTAGTCACTGTTCTGTTTGGTCTCCAATTAAAACAGTTGGTGCCTAATGAGTTAAAGCTCATATAAAAATATATAATAAAAATTTTGTTAGTGATAATTACCTATAATCTTTTATTATGTCCCTTATTTTATGTAAAAAATAGTTTTTTTTTACTAAAACAAACCCGGCAAATGACATTTTTGCGTTTCACGAAATCCCCCTGGTGTATCAACTACCTTATATACCATAACCCGTGAGGCTTGTAAACAAATTGAAATACGATTATTTGAAGCCGGCGATAGTGTACTATTATTATACTGGATATATTGTTCTAGAGTACATTGTTCAAGGAGGGAAGTCATGAGATAACTCAAATGACAAACTTTACTATTGGTTCTTAAAGTGGAGTCTTTCCAAATTTAAAGTAATAAAAATCAATCATGGCCGTATTGGGGCGGTCTAAAATATTAACTCCAATCCCACGCCGGCAGACCAGTGTGTCCTCCGCTTGGCGGTAAGGTTTCAATGGATTATATAACCTATACAAATTACTATTAAGTCATTTTTATTTTATGGATATTATTATTTTTCCGTGTAGTTTACTTAGCTGTCTATCATCTTTTTGCTTCCGTCCTTCGACAAAGCATTCGTCGTATTCCGGGTGGAAGCTCGAAAGACAATATTTTTGCCGCCATTTCGGTAAAGTCAATGAATGACGCTATTCACTAACCTGCATGAGTTCATTTGCAGGTAACTTTTATTAAAAAAATAGAATAATCTATGATTCAGTAGCTCACTAAGTACTAATTAATTCGATAAGTGCAAATTCGATATACATTGATTACCAAGAATCAATTGATATGCAATAAAAATAAATTAACTATGTTATTTCTTTAACATTATTTCAAAGGGCATAAATCTTGAGTTTTCCTGGTTAAAGATAATAAATTTGCAACATAGATAAATACCTTGTACATACTAAACTTTCATTATAATATATGAGTCAGATATTACACGCTTCAGTAACTATTTATTTTCCCTTATCAGACTTCACTTTTATATGTTTTCAATGGCCGAAAAATATTACAGTTTTGTAATTTCTTATAGCAAATCATATATAAGTTATATTTTTATTACCAAATATCGGATGAGTCACTTTAGGCTCGCGTGTCGCCTAAAGCTGTGATGGCCGGTAAGCAAACAGCAGCGATCCATTCAAAGACAATAACTTATTTACTAATTTATAAAGCAAAGTTGTTAACACGAAGATGTGTTTTTGAATTTGGAAATATCTTTTCGTTCGTTTCAGTATAGACTGATCACACGAAAAAGTGTTGTTAAAATATAATATGTAAAAATTGGCTCAAAAGACGTGTATTCACGAGAGCTGTAAAGTACAGTAATACTTATTTGAAAAAGTGTAAAACGAAAAAAATATAGCCGTAATAATTAAAAAAGAAACTCCGAAATTTTTATTTTGGCGCGCGATAATTTTGAAAATGAAGAATGTTAACAAAAAATTGTGAAAAATTCCTGTTGACAATTTAATTACTTCTAAATTGAGCCTGAGACTAAGACGAGTGGGTTAAGGGTTTGTTCTGTAGCCTAATGTTTTTGAAAATATTTTTTCGAATTTCGTAATTACATTTCGAATGCGTTCGATTTGTGTCGTACTTTGCTACTTTGTAACAGCTTTTCAAAATATTCTGACAATCATAGACTCTTTCTCGACCAAGACAGAGAATTTACTTATGATAGTAGGTACCTACATAATATATCTTACGTCCTAAATTGTGTAAAAGATGCGGCAACGTTATGTGATACACCACAGATTAATAATAACCTAATCGTTGGTGAAATCAAGAGGAAAAATACACAACTTTAAAATTAAATTTATTTCGCTGACATCATAAAGTTCAAAATATTCTGTTCTTTTCCCACACGCTTGCCAGCGTAAATTTAAAATTACTACCCTACTAAGAAAGATGGAGGGTTCGATATTGTTTTATTGGACCGTATTTTATAACGCACTTGACTTAAATATCAAATATTAATTATTAGTAATTGCGTGCTTTCAATGCCTCTCCAAATCCATAAGTCAAGATATTATGTTAAAAAAAACCTTAAGAAGTATTAACCCTTACTCTGAAATTTTCCATATTCTTTGTTATAATATTTTCCTATTCATTGTCCTGTCGTAGCCCGTCATATACCTGTGTTTAGTTTTTTTATTGTATTAGTAGGTTTTTCATTGTTTTTTTAATTACTTATTTAATATGTGTACTCTAAATTCATGACTTTTTTTTCGTTTGATTGGTATGTCTGCAAGAAGTCGCTTGTAACTTGAAAGCGATAAAGGAGTATTGTCATAGATTAATAATGATATTTAAGCATTACGCTCAGGAACTAAATAATAAATCAGAATCTTCATATCTAAAAATACTGATAATAAAGAAGTAAGAATTCGATGACTGTATGTAATAAATAAAAAAAAAAATAGGAGTAATAAAAACAATAATCTTAAGAATTTTTGTTGACAAGTCACTGCAAAGTCGAGATATTAAGAAATTTCAACATTCTATACGGAGTAAGTCTCAGGAAAAAGCTAGTTTTCTTATATTTCTATTATCTTCAATCAATTATGAGTTTAATAAATAATTTATTTGTTTATATGTCATATTTATAACCTAAAGACCATTTTCAATAATTTATCCGTCTGTAATCTATAAATAAGTTATGAAGTAAAATGATAAGATGCGACTTGACATTTTGACAGTTGCAATTGAATATCGTTCTCAATATTCTCTACTCTATCCATTATCCTCAAGTTGCCTAGCAACTGTCAAAACATCTTAAAGTTTGTTATTATTTGAACTAATAACGTATCTAGAGATTATAGAAAGTTTATTAAAAATGGCGTCAAATAACCGCCATTAGACAACACGTAACCTTAGTACAATATAACTTTATTTTAATCGATTTTCCTGTTGTACAAACACGAGGCGATAAACGAAATGAAACAGCAGGTGAATGTAATGTAAGTTAATATTTTTATCGATGTACAACTTGGTAGTATTATTTTTATTTTGTTTTATATTATTTTGTATCTACTTAATGTAGGTGTCACTTTTGCCGCTCTTTTTAGCACGCCATGTTGTCTAGCTAGGGTTGGCAACGTTATTACTAGTTATATTATATGAAATATTGATGAAAATAGTATATTTGCTAGTTATAATATAATTAAAATAATAAAATTAAATGCATTTGTTTATAAAGTCTATAGTATACTGTGATAGTTATAGTACTTATAGTACAAGAATTTAGAAAAAAATCGTCGATGAAAATATAGGTATTACTCTAGAGCACTTTTTTCTTTTTAAATAGCTAGGTATAGTTGACGTGTGGTTTTAAATATCAATTTTGTTTAATTCTATAATCCTCGGTTCGTTTGGGATTAATGTGTCTTTTAACGTATGTAAAAAAACAAAAGGCGGGAAAAAATAAGATTTTTATATCTCACTTAGCACAGAGCATTTAAGATGCCAATATAAAATACATATTTCCTAGGTGTCAGCCCTACATTACTATGCGCGTCATCCTACATTACTCAAGTGCCAACCCTGTAATTGCAAATTGTAAGCGCAAAGAGAGTAAAATGTTTGCAAGCGGCTCGGCAGGGGTTCAGGTTACCCCGCGCAATTTTTATTTTTATCCTAGCAGTGCAAATACTTAGGTATATTTGTCCCTACAATAAAACCACATATATTTCACCCGGGAGCCGTTACTAAAAAATCAAAACTATCTACATTAATTGCACTTATTTTTTCTTCATCATTATTATAAACCATAACTGCCCTTGGTTTCGGTCACAATGTGAGAAGAACAGATCAGGTTCACCACGCTACGAGAGCGGGTTGGCAGACTTCACACACCTTTAAGAAATTTATAGATAACTCTCAGATGTACAGTATAGTATGTTCCTTGCGATGTGATATGAAAATACGTTGGTTGCTTTCTTACAAAAAAATATTACATTTTCTACCAGAAAGTTTCAACCGTTTTTGACGCATTCAAACATTTTTTGGAAAACATACCAATATATTAAAGTTTTAGTAACTTTGGGCACTGAATACCACTCATATTAATTTAATTACATAAACAAATTTTAAAATTTAACACCAACTGCAGTGACAGTTATGACATGACCTTAACAGAGTTCATTGTATTGTTACGTCATCAAAACCGGTGCGACGCCATGTTGCTCAAAATAACATTTTGGCGGGTTTTATAAATAATGAATTTTCAATATAATTTTTTTTTGGACAAATATGTGCCATAATTAAAAATAACTATTTATTATGAGTTCCTTAGCCTTGTAAATAGTTTAAAGTGCCTGTTAAATTATCTAAAGTGTTTTTTAAAACTTGTCAAGTATGGGGTATACTTTCTGAGTGTAGGCAAAGTGTTCACGTATTGAAACGACAGCTAAAACACGTTTGTCGTGGTAAAAACTAAAGAGTAGGTGATCCTAAACTTCAGAACCATTCAAAGGACCTTCTCATTATCATTGCACATAAAACTGGAACTGCGTCAGACCACAATTGACCGCTAATTATGATCATGAAATAATTGATCGATTTGCAAACAGCAAAAATAGACCTAATAGATCTGTTTGCTTGTTAGGTCCTTAACTGCGTCGCATATTTGAGCGAGAGGAATTGCTGTTAACAGAGTGGAGTAGGACAGCACCGCGCTTGTCAAGTTCTGGTTTGTGTTGAAGGATTTTTCTTCAGTAAGCTGATAAAGTTTCAATGCTCATGTAATATCTAGGTTTCTTCTAAACGTTGCCGGACTCTGTAGCCATTGCTCGGCCTTATCACGACGGGACGTTAGTGGTACCTAAGGACCTCTAAGTATTTTCATGTCATTACCATCTTATAGTAAAATAAATGAACTAAAATTAACGCTAAGATGTTTAAATTACACATTGTTATGCCTGAGAACTATCGTAGCTATAGCTTGTAACTATTGTAAATATTTGCTTAAAATATTTATCTTAACACCTACGAAATTAAATAACCTACACCAGGCATTCCCAAACTATTTAAGGCAAGAGACCTCTTTTCCAAAATGATCTGATACCTCAGACCCCCATAGCCAAAACACTTTGTAAATTCTATCTCTACTTTTTCACTCATACCGAGTTTTCATCTTTTGGATACTTATCGATTTGTCGAGTATTTTTTACCAAAATGTAGGTATATCAAAACTACTGGATCGATTTTAATCATTTTTCAGTGAGTGACATAGGCAATTTATACAATTATTTTATACCCGTGCAAAGACGGAGTGGGCCGCTATGTTTTTAAATACTACGGTCACAGTTTTTCTGTAGTGTATCAGCATTGCACCCGTGTGAAGCCGGGGCGGGTCGCTAGTAGCTTATAAGTTATTCTATAGAATCGGTAATCTAAACTATGAAAGACACATCTATTCTTATTAAATGTTTATTTATTAAATACTAAACGCTTATAAATCAGCTCGTGTCGATCCTCAGTGATCGATCGGGCTCAGAAACAGCGGGCGCAGTCAGTTTTGGGACGGGTGGACTGCTGGTGGCAAGATTGACTGAGTGTCTCCGTGCTTGGGAAGAAATGGAAAGCCATCGATCTGGTATTGTCAATCGATAACATTCGATAAGTCATGTTGAAGGCCATTGGACTCCATTAAAGTTTTCGACACTTGGGCCACTAACCTCAGAGATAAGTATGCATGTAACGGGCAGTGTTTAATAAGAAATCTGAGGCAATTTAATTAAGCAAGGATCAAATTTGGATTATTACGTAATAGAGGTACGATACCTAAATTCCTCTATTCAGAAATATTTTCCCGTAAAATTTCTTATTTACTACGAATTTTCACTTCCCCAGGAAAAACAAAGGAGCTCATTCCCCCACCCCACTGTCATCCCTGGACCAAAAAGTGATTTATTATCTGCTGTACCAAAAAATCCTGGTTTGTTCAGTCCTGAGCTAGAAGCTAGGTACGACCATGCACTTATGGGCACGGTACAACAGACTGCTATGTCCTACAACTGCGACAGAAGCTAATATAAATGTATCGGTCAACGGCCGTTTTCAAAGCTCTATCTATTCATAATCTCGAGCTAAGTTACTAAACAAAAACATAGTAATTAACACGAACCAAGTAAAAGAATTTCCCGAGAAAAGATAACTGTCTCTTATCATATAGCCCAGATGGTATCATAATTAGAAATATGAGAAGGAAATGATCTTTATTCGTTTGAAACAATGTTTTCCTTAATGCAAACATTATATATTAGATTCAGTAAAACTTCGAGGAATTAGAATTGTATAGAAAATATATAAGATAAATTATAATTTTATTTATCTTCCAGTATAAAAAATATTGTAATGATTAACAGCGCTTCGTTCATTCTTTTACGGAGATAGTATGACGTATATATATTTAAATTGTTTTTACACAACGTTGATCCATGAGATTCAATAATAAACCGGCTAAAACCGGTCCACGCATCATTGTGACTCATAATTACTTAGCAACTGTTACCATAGCAACGAATATTGCAACCATTCCAAACTATGTCGATCAAAAACAATTGAAAGTGCCCATTCGCTTGGGATTTATGGAACTTCGAAATAAAAGTATGTAAAACGTGTATTAACGTTCTATTACAATGCTTTTATAAAAAAAAATATATTAATTAATTTCTACTTAGTAGTTATTGATTTTTTCTCCTGTTATAGGGATTGGTTCTCTAACTAACAAAAGTTAATATTTAAAAGCTAAGGAATACCTCATCACGCTGCTAAAATCGCATCGGTGAAAGATTTGTGGCAAACTCAGGTGTCGGAAGTTTTTATGCCACCCGAATTCTCCATATCGATACCTCTAGGCTTAGGTCAGTAAAAATGGTCATTAAAGACAAAAAACAACTTTTCAGGAGAAGAAAAAAAAGTATTTTTAATTTCATCTGTCTATAACTTTTATGTTTATTGAGCTAAATTATTGTTAGGAAGAAAGTTCTTAAATTTGGCAGTATTTTCAAAATAAACGATACCTACCGAATTGGTTTAGAAATTTATTGAATGTATAAATTGTAGTCAGAAAGGCATTTTTTTGATAATATTTAGGAATCGAATATACAGATCGATAGAGAATTAAATTCTTAATACAACTATGTATAATGTATTTTCGTGAACTAAGAACAAATTTTGCCAGACACGACTATAAACATGAGACAATTTAGTCTTTATATTATACGTAACTGTGATTGCGCGTATCTGTATATCTGAAATCAGCAGTAAACAACGCTAGATAAACCGCTGTGACCCTTTGGATAGTACATTTTCCTGTTCTAGAAAACAAAGCCGGGATTCACCGCGTCATCGTGAGGCGGAAAGCTTAATTGAAAAATATACATTTTCCTTAAAACATATCGGAAAAAATGATTCAATTAGCATACTTTATTGAATACAACAGGTATAAGGGGAAGTATGCTGTTGTTTTGTGTGGGATATGTTCTTTATGTTCCGTTTTGAAGACCCAAGACATTTAGTATGTGTAAATATATACGGCTCTTCAGTATGGCTTCTAATATACTGACATTACTATGATATTACGTAAACATACATGTGTGGTCCAAAAAAAGTTGGGGGAATCGGATATTTTTGTCGCAGAGGGGACAGGGGAGAGAAATCAGATTTCTCTGGCCCAGAGTAGGTAAACGTACTGTAAATAATGTCCATAAAACATTTTTATGGACAAATTTGGGTTCGTACTAGAAGGTATACCAATTACAGCAACTTACCAGTGCCTCCCCCTTGATACGCCCATGTAATTCTAGAAATAAACCAACTTAAGAGAATTTGGTACTATTCATGTTTTTTCTTTTTTTAATTATCCTCAGTCCAAATATAATGTGAATGAAATTCTTATCTAGTGACAAGATCACTTTTTGAATTTTTTTTACACAGATAAATAACCGACGAATCAGCAGACGAGTTATGTAATCAACATACGTCATATCGTACGCCATTAGCACCACAGGTACGACATCGATTTTACGTTAACATTTATTTTATACCTGATTCTAGAGCCTAAATATTTTTTATTATAAGTTCTTATTCTTAAAGCCGGCTCGAAGAAAATAGGAGTTACCAACAAAAGCATTCTTTTGACTGGAGTGTAAGTAAGAATATATATATATATATAATTATAAATGCGAAAGTGTGTTTGTTTGTTTGTCCGTCTTCCACGGCGCAATGGAGCGTCGTTATGGTATAATTTTTGGTGTG
>DWPA01002635.1:0-15439 GCA_018251375.1 Calpodes ethlius
CACCCTGCAACCAGATGGACTGACGACCTGAAGAAGACAGCGGGTATTCGCTGGATTCAGAAGGCTCAGGACCCGTCTCAGTGGCGCAAGTTAGGGGAGGCCTATGTCAAGCAGTGGACCTTTAAAAGCTGTTAGATAGACATTAAAACAAATTATCTTACATCACCCTGGGTAAATGGCAAGATAAACAAATATATAGACGGCTCCTGTGCCATATAAAGCAACGGTAAACGACTGAATGTATTTACCATTTAATCCACGATTCGTACTTGTAAACCAATTAATTTCGTTTCTCCAATTCCATTACGGCACTCACAATAGAAGACACTTTCACTTTATATGCCTTTGAATATCCCGAAACGCTATTTAAGTGGGTTAGAAAGTGACTTCTGAACTCGTTATTATCATTTATATGGAATTAAATATTTTCCTCCTGTTTATGTTTTTGTGAACGCTTGCATTAATGTTTTTAACGCCCGTGTTTAAAAGGCCAAATTTTAAGGTATTTTTTATGTAAATGACAAATAAGCTGATAGTCCAGTTCATGGGTTGTGGGTATTAAATATCCATGGACATCAGCAACACCAAAGGCATTATCTGTGTTTTGCTAAGAAAGAAGAGAAAAGAAGAACAAACGAAGGTTCCAACAAATGAGCTGATGATTGGCTACTGAATATTCATGGACAGTAGTGACACCGAAAGCTTCATTAATGTTAAGAAAGAAGAGAGAAGAGAGAAGAACGAAAGATAGGTTCGGGTTACGTTAGATAACAATCGTTAAAGGTTTAAGGGGGGGGATAAAATCTTTCGAATGGTTGGTTGCTTACCTTCCGCTTTATGATACTTCGCAACTTAGCATACTTTTCTTTTCTTTTTATAACAGTTTTAAGATTTCCTCCTCGATTGATGATTGAGACAACTGATTAAAATGATATTTTGTGAACTTTAATTTTACCTCAAAACGGATTTGGGAAATTAATTAATTTTATGAAAATATTGAATTATTTTGTTTAGTTACGCCGTTTCTAAGATTAGCGGTAACAAGCGTACATATTGCTGCGGGTTTTTATACATTTACAGATACCCCTAATAAAAGGTTTGATCAAATATGTTCAGTATACATACAGCTATTACTTACAGTATTTCTATAACGACTACGATTTTTTTAATTCCTTTTTAAGAATAATCCACGAACACGGACAAAACAGACAGAAATCTAAATAGTTCATATAAATATCATACAAATATATTTATGAAAGAAAATAACATACCAAATAATATCATCGTAAAGTAAATCTTACGATAATAAATTACGGTCTAATTTCGACTGTAGAGCCGGCCTTTAATAAACATTATTATTTAATCGACAACCCTACGAGCTCTCCAGCCGCCAGCACGTCAAGCTGACGTTGAGCTACGAATGACATACTCGTTTGATTTATATCCCCATTGTGAAGACGTTCCCATTTAATTGCAGAATAAGGTCGACAGGTATGATCGCGAACGTGTAATTATATCGATCGTAAAGGTATTGCTTTGAATTGTAATTGAATAGCTTATTAATTATGCAACAAAGTCTCTGACAGCTTCATAAACACCTATTAGATATTCTTTTTATACCGCTATAGAACTTGTTTTGGTCTATTCATTTCTGCAATCTGAGTTATTGATCTAAATGTCTATTCATGGTGATGTATAGATAGATATGTTTTGTCAGGGTTGTGGGTTATGGAACGAGACGTTACTGAGAATTTAAGATTTGAGTTATAACGATGACTATTTAATATTTAATAATAATAGCGAAGTGTTTAAACTGTAACTTATAAAAATGCTGAACGTTTTATTTTAAATGTTGTTTGAAAAATGTAATATAAAAATGTTTACTTGACTTCACATACCTTCGAGGACGTTATGGAGAATTCTCGGATCTGCAGGTTTCCTCACGGTGTTCCCCTTCATATGCAAGTGATAATTAACTTGCAATACGCACATAACTTTTTGAAAATCAGAGCTGTATGTATTATTCGAACTCACGCCCACGTGTACGGGAAACCATCGTTCGAACCTCTAAGCTATTACTGCTGTTCAAAATCATGAATACATCATAATTTAAAGTCTCCTGCCCCCCTACCGTCTACGGTATCCCCAAGAACATAAGTAAATAAGTCATATGCATTTTGATATTATACAGAATTCAATTCAAAAAGATATAAGGTATCATTTATCTCCTTTTATTAATGTTGCAAGATGTTTTTTATTGAATTTTCATCATGACTTGATCTACAGCGCTATTATGGAGTCACTCGGCTTATTTTTTCAATAAATTTGCATTAAACTACCAGCTATTTTAATTCTGATGGGTTTCTTAAAATAGATATGATACTTGACCATGCTGTAGGGTCTTCTTTAAAGTCATTTTCTTTTTTGATAAAAAATCTCATGTTTAATTCATTATTAGTATGACGTTGTAAACAATCTCAAATTTTATCGACAAATCTTGTCGACTTTAATAGATAAAGACTTATGTTAAATTACCACCAGGCTAAATATAATGCAATATATACATCATATCATCATCCTTCAGCCTTTAAAGGTCCACTGCTGGACATAGGCCTCCCTAATTTGCGCCACTCACACCGGTTCTGAGCTTTGAATCCAATGGATGCCCGCGGTCTTCTTCAGGTCGTCAGTCCACCTATTTAAGGGACGACTTGTACTCCTGTTTCTGAGAAATAGAGATCATTCAAGATAAAATCATTCCATCAAAATATCCTAACCTAACTTAACCTATCACGTTGCAGGCATCATTCATTAATTTTAGTGTTTTAGATGTCTTTTTAGTAAGTTAGCTTTGAATATGAACTTTATTTTTGGCAGTCATTATATTTGAACGTCTAGGTGCGGCGTGAATAGGGAAACGTAAATATTACTAGCGTAGTCGAAAGCACAATTCTTTTATAATGCAGATTTATGTAAATAAATTCTAAAGCAAAGTAGTTTTCTAAAAGCCTTTTTGGCACGGTTTCAAAAACGATTTGTTTTTACTTGGAAATATAATGTCGTAAACCAATGTTTTAGAATACAGTTTCATTTTACAGAGAAAACTGTTTATTGCAATAATTTTGTCATATTAAAGTTAATAACTTGAATTTAATACTAAATATTACAAATCACTGCCCGAATATAGTACATTTTGATTTCAACAATACTGAAATAACAAATAATTTGCATGCGTCTGTTTTGGAAAATGAGAACGAATAAATATTATCCATAATTGAATTGTTTATGAAACAATATATTGGTGAATAAATTATCATATTTCTCATAGATCTGTTATTAAAATATGAGTATTAATTTAATATTTATAATAATTGTTATGGACACTCATTATTTCCCACTAGAATTTCTCGTGACGCGGTTAGCATTTACTGAGAAAAAACATTTTTTTGACATATAAATACTTACCCTGATTGGAACTCGCACTCAGGATTCTGTTAGACGGCCCCGTAGCTTAATTGGTAGTCACCCTGCCTGCGAAGCGAGGGGTCCTGGATTCGATTTCCGGCCAGGGCAGATAACAGATAAACATATGTATTCACGGGTCATTTGTGTTAGTGACGTGTTATTTGTGCTTACACAGGGAATCCTACTGCGGGGGAATGAGTGTGTTAGCGTTTAGCGTTTAAGATACGAAGTCGTTAGTTGACAGAACTGTACTATTATTTTCTGTTCACATTACCAGGTGCGCTATGACAGTTCTAATTTTTCATTTTATTTGTTACAGGAACCCGGGACCATGTCGAGCGGGAGCTGCTCGGGCCCCGGGGTGTGCGGTGGGGCTCGCAGGAGGCCTCCCCCGCCCCCCGAGCCAGCCCTATCCCTCGCCGCGGACCTTAGCGAGCTGAGTCTGGACCAAGGGTACCACACTCTCGCTGACTGCGGACCTCCGAGAAGACGGAGAGATAATACCTTAAATGACGCGCTGTGGTTGAAGATTTTGTCGTACCTGGAGGTATGTTTAGAGCTTATTGGTATATCAGCTACTTGTAGAAATGAGCTTTAAATATCTACCTTGCTTTTAATCCTAATGCGTAATTATATTGTTGCACATAATAAAATTAGACAGAAGTATTAAACTGATATTTAAATTTCATTATTGATAACATAATGACCCAAAAGAATTGTTTTGTGCAACTTGATTAAATTAATGAATCGTTAGCGCTAATGCCACCGTTTTCAGTCAATCTGACTGTATGTTAGCTTCATGGTATAAAGATGTGTCGATTCAACATGATCACAGCCTATAAATGTCCCATTGGGTATTGGTAGGCTTCACACATCTTTGAGAATATAATGGAAAACTCTCAGATGCGTAGATTTCTTCACGATGCCTTCCTTCACCAAACCAAGTGATGGTTAATTTGTAATAAGTATCCTTTGGAAATCATTAAGGTTCAAATTGCTGAAGTAATACTAGTTTTTTTAGTTGGGTTTATAAGTTGATCATTTACTTTATTCTGAGTATAATGTGGGAGTCTTCAAAAGGAGAGTGAATAGGCTCTTTAAAAGTTAGTGCGCACAGCATCATAAGCTACATCGCCACTTACCATCGGGTGAGATAGTAGTCAAGCACTGACTTATTGTATTTAAAAAAAAAAAAGAGTTAGGTGATTACGGCGATTTGTCATCACACTTTGTCTATTCATTTGTCAAGATCGAACATAATACAGTACCTGGGTGACCGAGCTTTGCTCGGTGTTTTTTTAGTACACCATATTTTTTGGAATGAATAATATATTTTGATCTTACCGACATAAATAATAAATGTATATAGTTTTTTCTTACAAAAAGAAGGAAGGTAATAGGTTTTTAATTCAATGAAAACTCGGTCAAAACGACATTTTCTGAAAATAAAATCTAGCTAGATCGATTTATCGCGTCCGGAACCCTTTAAATACTAATTTTCAAGAAGTCGTTTGTGCCGTTTCCCAGGTCGTTGATATATATATACAAGAATTGCTCGTTTATAGATATTAGATTTATTTCATGTATTCATCAATTTGTTGCATATTCATCAATACATAGGTATTGCGTGAGAATAAATTTCGCAGATAGTCCCTTAATTCAAACCTTTTACAATTTCTATGCAACTAAAGGTTGTTCCACACTGAAGCACAACCGCTCTCATTAGTGCAATCATTGGCGGGGACTAGTTAATGAAATCGTGCAATAAATATTCATTTGCACGTAATCGAAGCAAATACGATTTAGAATCTCGAAGTAGATATAAAGGTGGAAACACATTAGATATGCAGCAGAAGATTATTGTACAGATTTCTTACTTCGCCAATACGCCAACAAGCAAGACCATATTTTTGGTTTGGACTAAAACTTGTAATCAAATCTGGATTTGGTCTTATTAACATACAATAAATATTAATAATTTACCGGCATTTAAAACATAAAAAAATTTCTCATTATATTAAAAATAAAACAGTTAAGTTAAAAACAAAACCTCTTTATTCGAGTGGTTAAAAACTACACCAAGCTCATAACCTATTTACCAGACCACCATTGCAGAACCATGGTCTTGTTGATTCTGGTTATATAGGTAGGTCTGTCCAAAAACTGCTAAATTTGAACAAATCACTGGTTATACCACTTCACTCAAAGTGACATCTATATATTAATACACGAAGCAAACACTGACCTTTTTACGACAATTACGCAAATGAAGTACGAGGCTATATGTATGTATATATACAGGTATATTCAGTTTAAAGACCTTTGTTACATTTTCACAGGTTTCAGACCTATGTCGGATGTCTCGTGTCTGCCGAAGGTGGTCGAGGTTCGTGGCTCGGTTGATCGCCAGGCCTGAACCGTGGAGACGGGTTAGGTCTGCCGGCCCTTTAGAAGTAGCGGCCCGATGCGCAGGCGCGCGGGCTGGACCTTGCATCAATGCTGTTAGGGAGTGGAGGTCCAAGAATTGCGCGGTATGTATCGTTGTTTTTTTAATCTAAATTTATGTTCTATATATATAGACGAAGTTTGAAAGATCAGTCTTCTTTACAGACCGCTAAAGCCGGAAACATATAAAGTTTTACTGCTTACAAAGCTTTGGCTGTAACAAAGAAAGCAGAGTCTAGATTCTTTAACAACCATTTTGTTTGGTATACTTAAGTATATTAGTGTACATTACATCAGTTATCAACGGTCTTCTTATCTGGTCAAGTTAGTTACAAGTATTCATACTCTTTATTTGTACACCAAATACGATAATACACAATAATTGGATGTAGTCATGCAAAATGGATCCAACCCACAAAAACCGTTTTTTTTTAGTTATACCACGAGTGGCATCTCCATATCAACTTTGGTATAAGCAAAAAAATATTCAACCTGTATGGTAAATTTTTCCTAATGAAATATTTAAATGCCATTTAAAAACAAGCAATTTCTCGTTATTTAATATAACAGTTTTATAAAGAGGTGTATTTTTTCAAAAGTTAGTCTATATCTATCTATTAGCCTTTAAAGATCCACTGCTGGACAAAGGTCTCCCTTAATTTGCGCCACTCAGACCGGTCCTGAGCCTTCTGAATCCAGCGAATATCCGCTATCTTCTATTTAGCATAAATACGTCCAATTAAAAAAAAAATGTATACAAAGAACGACCTTATCGTTAAAGCCTTTTTTCCAGGTCATCTTTGTCAACTATGTACAAGAAAAGGATTTTCTTATCGTCCCTTAAAAATCTGAGTGTTACCTCCTCCGTCTTTTGCAGGTGACGATAGCCAGTGCCCAGGTCCTTGCGGCGACGTTCAGAAACATCACTCACTTGGCTCTGGTCGGCTCTGCCACTATGGATGCGAGAGCTTTAGCGCCTCTGATCACGGAGTTGGTGGATCTGAGACACATTGACCTGACTGGTAAATTGTCTTCTTTATTAAATGCTAGTCACGTCCGTACATCGACACGTGAAACCTCATTCTTACACCTATATCTATCGTTAAGTAAAGTAATGACTTGAGTTTAAGTAACTGTATATGACATTATTTTTATTCAATAGCTAATTTGAATAGTAATTGTCGTAATTTAGAATGATTCCAGAACAAATGCTTAAGTAATTACTTACACTCAAGTGTTGCCTTCTACTTAACGATACAAATGTATACCCACAGATAAGAAAACTTAAGACGAGATTATTTAAATTAACGATGTTTTTTCAAAGCACAGATAAAATAACTAACAAAAAAAATACTAAAAATCATTCGTATATTTTATTTACTTTATTAGGACATGCCAACATCAAAACACACACAATATTACAATGCAACACTTTAGATATACACAATTGTTTGTATGTTCGCCAATAACAGACAAGCTCAGCGTTCTTAATAATAATAGCAGCCAACATGTTGCTGCAGATGATATAAGCTTATCTAGTAATAATACACCTAATAATAATACCTAGTACCTAATAGAAATGTTAATACAATTACAAATAAAAAATAAATAAAAATAATATTATACAGGAACTGCTTTTAACTTTTGAGACCAAGACAAGTGTCATTAAAGAAATCTACATATAACTGTATTGCGTTACTAAACACCCAACTAGTAGTTTTACTCAAATATCTAACAAATATCGATAGATAGCTTTATTATTATCTAACGGAATTAGAAATAGACTGAGCTAAATGCCGGTAGTGAAAGTTGCTGTGTCATTTGATCGCCCCACAAACTCCCTCTCCCTACCAATCGGCCGCCTTTATTATATCTGTGTCACATTGTGCCCTAACGCGTCAATTAACACGTTAACAATGACACTGCAGACATGTGTCAACAACTTTAGCGCGTTAGTCAACTTGATATCATGTTTTGGTAATTATATTGATGGTAGTGTAAATACGTTTATAAAAACTAAAAAGCAATAAAAGGTCGAAAATAAGAACATTAATTGTGTTGCGTTATTTCTCTACATTAAAAGTAACTCCGGTGTGGATGCACCTTTATAAAAAGAACTGGAAATGAATCTGTCACTCATTTATTTTCGGAAATTTGAGTGTCATAAGACCGTCTTTGTGGATAGGAACCCGGATCTTCCCATAAAGAGTTTCTTTGTGTTACAAATTTTAAATATATACATAAGCCTAGTTGGTAATGATCTTGCTTGTGAAGCGGGAATTCCTGGGTTCGATTCTCGGCCGTAGCAGGTATATATGTGACAGATAAATGTTTGTTCTCGGGTCATAGATATTATTGAAGTTTTATTTGTTTTTTTATGCCACATACAACGCAGGGATTCTTAGAGCGATGGTATGCGTTTATTCATTTACTAGTTGTTGCCCGCGACTTCACCCGAGTGTGAAAATAGAACAGCATTATAAAGGTTGTCGATTCCTTTCTATCATTGGTTGCTAGGGAACGCGTTTTTGTTAAACACTTTTACAAATTCGGTCTATTATACATCATGATGCATCTTCCCACAGAAACGAAATATATTATTGTGATAAAATGTAGCCTATGGTACGCTTCATCCTCCCAAATATTTCCACACTAAAAATCATAACGCAAAGACGCTCCTTTGCGCCGTGAAAGAAGGACAAACAAATAAACACACTATTAGTATAGGTCACAATATTAGTATAGGTAGGATATTATATTATATTGAGAGCCTAGTGATTCATTGGTCTCTCGCACGTGGGATCAATACCAGCGGTAGTTGATAGTTGCAGCGGTACCTCTAATTTAAGAAAAGTTATGTTTTACAAGTAAATTATCATTTGCTTCGGTGAAGGAAAACATCGCGTGGAAATTTTACATTTTACAGACCTTTATAATGTTCTAAATTGTTGCGACATCAACTCGCACTTGGCCAGAGTTGTGAACTATGGCCTGTACCCCTCATATCGTTAAGGTAGTTCACACGTGACTGGTTGATTGTCAATTGTTCGACCGCAGAAGTGGAACAGCCACGGGTTTCTATGATGATGAAATTAGTGGAAAACCTCAATTAATACGTAATTCATATTATCATCAATAAAAGCTGACTTGACATACAATAGTGTAGATAATAAGTGCGCTTATGGAGTTATGCAATTCAATAAATTAGAGGACCGGCGTGCGTTCCAAATTCGACTGCAATTCATAATCGCAAAGGATTATTTCACGTTGACAGTATTTAATATTTTAATCTCATTTCTGCTTGGATTTAACTATAAACAAAAGAGTATATTTGTAATATACGTGCGTAACGAGTAATATTACGCATGTGTCACATTAATGGCAGTGTGCGTAATGTTTATTATAATTAATTATATATTTCTAATATATATCCATCCATGTAAACATTAAATGTCGTAAAAAAAGATGCAAAGATTCTGCTGCTACGAAGATAGATTAATAAATAAATGATCAATAAGTAAATTATTTGATATCAGCCAAGATACATATTTAAAATCGAAATTTACGAGTAGTACTATCAGGTAATTAACCGGTATTTTCCACTCGGTAGGCTGTCACGACCAATTAAGCTTTGAAGTTAACCAAACAACACTTTTTTCAACTTGGAATTGTATCCGATACTCGCCAGTCAGTTAATTAACGAGGACTTATATTATGCAACATCCGTTTCGTTCCAGTATTGGCACGAACTATTCAGTCAACTGTGCCCGCTTCAAACATGGGATAATTAGCTTGCAACCGATCTCTAAGATATATGGCAAGCGTTAAACATAACTATTTACGCTTTTTAATACCGCTTGTATTACGCGGTTGCCAATTACAGTGATGGCGGTTGTAGAAAATGCGACACTACTTTTTCTTGTCATGTTTTCTAGTTAAGTCGAACGTTGAACGATGCGAGAGAGTGGAGTATTATTTTGTTGCTTACAAATAAATCATAATTGTGGTTTAATACTTTTTATTTGGTTAAGGTAAGGTTATATGATAAGATTAAAGTATTCGCCAGGGTCGTAGCTAAGGGGGCGCATTGAGGGGCAATACTTTAAAATCATAATGCCCTATCTTAAAAATACCAAATACTAAGACATTCCCGGCAGGGGCAGATATTTATGTGACAGATAAATATTCGTTCTCGGGTCATGGGTGTTAGTGACGTAATATTTGTGTTGTCCATGCTACACAGGGAATCCTACTGCGGGGTTAAGAGTGTGTTAGCGTTTATTTATTTATTTATTTACCTTTTCTTTTAGATAACATATCCACTGTCATGTTTATCGAAAATACATGTCATAATTACTATATTAGATTATTTAATTATAAGTAACAGCAATATGCAATATAGTATCTTTTTGAATATCATCACAGTTCAGGAATTACTTACGCCTGTTGGTTTATTATATATATTTACATAAAAAAATGTTTTTATCATAATTCTTTCTTGGTCTATATTCATCATCATTATCATTACAACCCATAATTGTCCCACTAGGCTCGGGTCTCCTCTCATTATGTGAAGGATATAGGCCATATACAAAATAAAAAAAAAAATTAAATTCAAACTTCGAACTACAAATCGTTTATTTATCGAGTTATGAGCGAGCGTGTTTCTAGGGCTTTACTAAATACAATAATGACAGAAAGTCCTATCCTTTTAAAACAAAATTATTAGAAATTCAATTTGTATTACTAATTTGTACAGAACCAGCTGCGTCTATCAAGGCGTAAATTTCCAATATCATTACAAGTTCGTGACGAATAAGACTTAACTTAATTTTATTGAGAATAATGAAATAAAAGAAAAAACAGTAGAATCCTCACAAAAGGCGGTCTTTCCGCTAAAAAAGATTAAAAATATATTTCTTATATTGTCGGTCTGTCTATCTCTTGGATACTTTATATCCCAGATAGCAGATTATCTCCGAGGGATGACATATGGTTAGTATAGAGCGGTCAGTACGAAGATTCATTTGATTATATTTTTTATATGCTATCGGAAACGAGCTTGCAATGCCATCATTCCTTCCGCCCATAGATATCTGTGATAATCTTCGAACCTGTAGAAAAGACTGTAGTTAGTATCTCGCATATTGGGAGGAAATTCTTCGCAAGCAGATCAAAAATCATCCCCAATCAGATCAAAGATCTGGAGTCCAGGGACATCTTACAGTTAATTATGCTGTAGAGGACTTGGTGACCAGATCTAAGCCTCAAACGGGAATGGCTACAGAAGACCAATATAGTTGCAGTGGCCCTTGGGATCTGTTTCCCTTGCCTGTAAATAAAATAGTTAGTTAGTCCTGTTAGCATTAGGTGTAAATAAGAATATTAGAATTTGTGTAAAGAAATGAAAGCTTAAATTATCTAAAAAAACTTTTTCACATTTTCACTTTATCTTTGATCATATTATAGTTATAGATAAGTTAGATTTAAGTTAATTATCACTTGCTTCGGTGAAGGAAAACATCGTGAGCAAACTTGTAGACCCGAGAGTTCTCCATATTGTTCTTGAAAGTGTGTGAAGTCTACCAATCCGCACTTAACCAGCGTACCTCTCACCTCGTGGAAGAAGACCCGAGCCCACCAGTAACGCTAACATAAAATAACGCGAACATACTCATACTCCCGCAGTAAGATTCCATGTGGTGGCATGGACAACACAAATAACACATTACACCCATGACCCGAGGACAAATATTTATCAGTCACATAAATATCTGCCCCTGCCGGGAATCGAACCCAGGACCCCTCGCTTCGCAGGCAGGGTCACTACCAACTAGGCTACGGGGCCGTCTATATATAGCTATACTATAGCTAGCTGGTCTGTACCCCTCACGTTGTGAGAGGAGACCCGAGCCCAGCAGTGGGACAGTTATGGGTTGTAATGATGATGATGATGATGAGATGATTATGAGGATGACTACTGCTACGCTGTCTATCATTTATTTACTCAAACGATTGGTCAACATTCATAATTGTATACGTTCCAGAGATTATATTTATGCAACCGAATTCGATGTTACACATTTAATGAAATTTCAATAACCTATTATCATTTATTGCCAGTAAAATATTGTATAGAACATTTTACTGCATTTTTATGAATAATACACGAAGATATATTTAAAAGCTTTTATTTAACTTACAATGTTTGTATGGGACTAATCTGATATGCTGATTAGATCTACTTCGGCTTTATATGACTCCAGACGAGGGAATTCCTTAATGCAACAGAGCACATACAAAAAATTTTGTAATATAAAACCATGTATGCTTTAGTTTTTTAAATTTATATTTTTTCCATATGAAGTCGAAAGTTGCATCTATCTTTTATTAAAAATAAGTGAAGACTAGTAAAAACAAAAGAAAGTAAAACTACTTTTAGTAACCGATCGCTACAGAAGTATATTTAGACCCAAACCACTAAACTACACGGAATCTCCATAATTGAGTTTCGTACCAATGGACAGCTACATTGATGGATTATGACATAATCGACGCGTCCATTACGACCTAATCAAGATGGCCGACGGTCGGACGCCTGTGATAAAATAAAAGATAGTCTTAGTCGTTAATATTGCGAATTAAACGTTTAATGTTAAATATATAAATAATGTGAGATTCCTCACTTCCTGACCTATCGTCGACGCGTCTGGATGCCTTTGGTGGTCCCATCGTCTTCACTTGATTCTGACTACTTACGGCTTGTTTGTCAACTAAGTACATAAAAAATAACAAATAATTTTCATAGTTATCTGGATGTAATCTAAACTGTATAAAAAAAGGAAATCTCAGCAAATATAATATAATTTTTTAAGATTCCGTCATCAAAACACAATCGTTATAGTTTGATCCTGTTCATAATATCAGTGACATAAACAACACACAAGAACAAGAACACACACATCAAAACCGAGAACAAAAATTTGAAGTCATTCAAATTACTTATTGGGAATTGTATCCAGGACCATTTGAATACCGGTCCGTTATGATAACAATTGCGTCATACGTGTCGTCGAATAATAACAAGTTATACGACCGTGAAGCACAATCAAACTGAAATTGTTAAGCCAGCTTCCATTCACGTCACATCATTTGATTAATTGCTAATTGTGAAGTTACCCGACATAGCTTACTGTTGATCATGAAGTGGACTTCTATAATTAGCAGTGTTTTGACTATTTGCTACTGCCAGTTATCCATCTACTTATTGCTACGTTTGCGTGGATGTGTAATTAGCATAATCTTTCTTTTATAATCTTTATCTTATATAATTTATCTTTAGAAGTTAGATACTCAATATAATAAATTAACGTGAACTTAATTTAATTACTCTTCATGTAAATAATTCTGTCACACAATGTTTTCGTAGAACTTAATATATTTACTATAAAAGCACTCATGAAACACGATCTTTTCTAAGTTATTGTATATCATCGTAGCTCTTGTTTATTTACAAATATATAAATGACATTATTGTAGCATATATCCATCCTTATGAATAATATATCTTTGAATAGTAAAACATTATTTTCCAAGTAGAAACTAACCAAATTCGCCTTGCTCTTTAGATATGAGGTTTTACTTTTCAAGTGTACATATACTTATAGTATGTGTACATATACTAATATCAAGTGTACATATACTTATATTAAGTGTACATATACTAATATCAGATGTACATATACTTATATCTGTTTATCTTACCTGACCATTGAAGCTAGTTTTGAGGGTATATCAATATCAATATATAAATATTCAATATAGATACTACGTACGGTGACGAAGTTTCATGAATTTACATTCAATAAAAACGATAATCAATCGGTAAACAAATATGATAGAGAGTCATTAATAAAGGAGCTGTTATGATAAACAGCAGTCAAATGTGCCTAAGAGTGCTCCGTCTGTCTAAATCAGGGCTTCTGGTGTTCTCAAAGGCTTGTGAACTCTACAAATAACTATTAACTATAAATAGTTAACTATTTCAATCTGTTATTGTGTCTTCAATAAAATTTTTCATATATAAGATCGAAGTTCAAATACCAGGTTCATATTTTTGCGTTTTGACTTAGAACTTACAGAATTATTATTCAAATCTTGGGTGACGAGTAAAAAGTACACTTAGAAATATTGGAAAGCCATATTAATAGTTGGCGAGGCTCGTCCGCGACTCATTCGATATTCAGATACGGAAGCAAAAAGTACTTTCACGAGCGAAATATTTGCGATCTACCAGTGATTGATTGTGTTCACTGTTTACGGTCGTTCTTAATATTTTTCTACCCACAATCCTCGAAATAACTGAAAAATGGACACCATTATAGTTTTATTTGGTATTACTTTATCCACTATGTTATCTAACGAATATGGATAGATAGATAATTAAAAACGACCTTTATTCAGAATCAGTTTTAAAGAATGTTCCCGAGGTGAAGTCCAGCAATCTGCACTTGCCTGCATGGTGGACTATAGCCTGTACTCCTCACATTATGTGACGTGACCCGAGCCCAACAGTGGGATAATTATGGGTTGTGATTTGATTATATTTGAATAGGTAATTGTATTTACCAGTTAATGATGCAGGTTTGAAATATGGCACATGATGCGCCGTAGCGCTGTGATGTCAGGTGTGCCTGAGAGTGCTTCATCTACCTGAGAGTTTCCTATTCTCAAAGGTGTGTGAATTCTACTAATCAACAGCCGAGCGTGGTAAAGCTTATTAGACTCTTTCATTCTTACCTACGTATCTATACTACGTACGTATCTATAAGTTAAAGTTACCTTAGTTTAAGTAATGACTTACGCAACTAATTTGCAAATTATTCAATTTTTACAGTTCTTACTTCGTTTTAATTCTTAGGTATTGAATAAAGTTAGTTGCTTAAGTAATCATTTTAACTTAACTTTAGATACAAGTTACAGTATCGAGTAAAATTACTTTAAAATTGTTAAACTTTATCACGATACTTGAAATGAAAAATATTATATATCAATAAGTTAATAAGATGGTTATTTGTAGAATAACGTTATAATATAATTATCTATGTTCGTTATACTAAATGTTGTTTTAAACAATAATATTTTAGCCTAAACAAAATAAACATTAAAATGATTGAACGACGGACTCGTTCATTATCTTTGTACACAAAGTTACTGATGAACTAATTTTGTGGACTAACTCATCAACGGCCGGGGCAAATTGAAGATAAATTCCGAAATGCACCTCTATCAAAACAGGTAAGCTGTTGGTAGTTCCGCACTGAGAGATAATTAACGTATCCACAGAGTAATACATCCTTCTATTTAATTGAGAACAAAGTTTAACATCCAATACTAAGATGCTTGGCTTTTAACTCTGTCTTGTCAAGTACTTCTCAGTAAAAAGTGTATTTATGTAATATTGAGTATAATATGTATAGTATAATATATCAACAGTATAGAAGAAAGGTCCTTGAACGGTGTTCACGTC
>DWPA01002636.1:0-15438 GCA_018251375.1 Calpodes ethlius
ATAAATAACATCGTTTTTACATTATTGGGCATTTGATAAAAATAAATCTGTGTAACCGATATATATTCGATTGTATATCGATTTGAATAATTATGATTACCTATGGTCTTGAGATCGAAAATATACACTAAAAACAACCTGGCAATACTGAAACAATATGAATGAAGACGGTTGAAAGTACAATAGTTACGTAACTATTTTAAAATGACCTGTGTTATTCGAGATTATAAGGAAATGTATGGACACTTTTTTTGTACGGATACACTAGATATTGCAAAATCACACCCAAATGTTTTTGAAACCTCAATTTAGATAAATATAGGGTTGTAACTAACTAACTGATATGCATACTCTACTCAATTCCATTATAACGCAATAATAACGAAGTTGTGGAAGTGATTCGGGTGTATTGTGTTGTAAGAACAATCGAAAATATAGGATTATTACGTTATTTGTGGTAATTAAGTTGTATATGTCAAAATTTGTAGTTTTTGAAGTGCCAAAGTTTTGATAACCCTAATATCGGTTTGTTTACATAAATTCTCTTCGGAAAGTGGATGAAATATAGAGCTCCCTTCAGGCGGGACATATAAAAGTTTAGTAACAGTAAAGTTAGTATTAGCTTCGTGACCTACATTGGTGGAGTGACGTACCTTCAGAAGTAATGACTTCAATACACGTTGGACACGCTGCCTTAAATTTTAAATCTACCTCAATGATATTCAACTACGATAGCACGTACATGGTTGATTACACAAAAACTAATTATATTCGAAATTTTGTAAAGAGAAAATGATAAATATCCTTCTGATTGTAATAGTTGCGTGGCGTATTGTTCTTTATTACTAAATATAAATACAGACGTTAATCAATCTTCGATGTCGCCAGGTGTCTTATCTCTGAACATTGATATTATACAATACCTTTCGTTATTGTTTACAAAACATATATTATGATAACTTGCAACCTTACAATACTTTATAACTAAAATGTTGCTGTCACTAAGAATTAACTGATAAGAGTGTCAATTATTGTAACATAACTTTGTATACAGCTATAGATGTGATTTAATATTATATTTAATCTGGGCTGGTTTCGGGTCAATTTCTAAAGTGAGGACACGCCTGCAGTACACGTGTACGGACCTAGCTTCTAATTCAGGGAGGTAGATGGGGAGGGGGGGCGAAATATTAGATACGTAGTACATGGAGGCATATATATACCAAGTGGTCCACTCGGTAGGTTTAGATTATTTTTTTACTAAAACCATTGCCATTGTTTTGTAAACAAACGTTACTTTGTACCTATATACTTAAAGTATAGAAAATATTATCAATGATCAATTGAACTAATTCTTCGTTACACTGGTACCGATCCTTAGAATGAGGGTTAAACCGACAAAGGAAATCTTGTAACACTATATTTACTTCATAACTAAATATAATTGTATAGTTATGACGCGATTTAAAACACACTGAAGTGACGTAGCGCAGACGGTGAAGAGGCCCGCTAATTCGACGTCCGCGTGTATTCGCGCCACATGCTTTTTGCATGTGTTTCACTCTTTAACATCATAAAGGACGTTACAGAAGCTATAGCTACATTTATATTTACGTAACGAACGGTCTAAAAATTCAATTCAAAGATGAAATAAGACATAAAAAGATTATCAGAAGGCCAGCACTGTTAAAAAATTCCTCTATCTTTGTGTTTGTTATCAAATTTTTCATTTATTTAGTCCCTGAAACTCATAATCATATTTTTAGTATAATTTACTTGGGACCTTCTGGACATTTCAAACAAAAACGTGACTCTATTCCTGAAATATCAGGAAAACTGCTAAACATAAATAATAAAAAAAAACAAATTCAATTCAATTAATGCACCTTGTTTTAAAGGTGAATTATAATAAAAAATGGATACAGCCGCATGGTAACTCGTTTCTCGCGTTCTGTAGTGTCGAGACTGCGTAGTGATATTATGTCTGGCGTGCCCAGACAGAGGAAAATTTAAATGTTAACGACGCCGGCCATTGGGGACGATCGGAGCGTTCGTCCGGGCACCGCCCGCGTCGAACGACCACGAACTCAGGGCCCTTGCCACCTTAACACGGTAATATTTATTTTCGTTACGCTAGAGACAATATTATTAGGTATTACGAGTATTATTTTAATATTTATCATCGCAAACTCTAAGCGCGGTAAGAAATATATGCTATTTAAACGTGAGAGACTGCGGTGGTACGGAATTTTGCCTAATTTTATTATTACGTGTGAATAACCCGTTATATATAAATTTGGTCGAGTTTTTATACCTAACATTTGATTTTATAGGCAATATTTTAGTTTGATTACGTTAATTATTACTAATATTAATCAACCCAATTTAGGTCATTACGGGAAAAGCCCCGTGCCCCGTCGAAAGACATTAATGAATTGATGCCAATACGATTCAGATACATATGTAATTGATTTTTCTTAATTACAATGTTTGTGTGCCTTATAGATAATTAATTTTATTAAGAAATCGTTAAATATATATCGGAATCTGAAATTAATATTTAATTTCGTTTTAATTACCTGATTGAGTAATAACGCAGTATTGTTATGGCATTCGTTATTTTGTTTCATTTTACATTGTGATGCTCATTTGTTTTTTTTTGTCATTAAATTATTATTGTAATTAGCTATCTTTCATACCTTTTATTTACATAAAATAAGTCAGTGCTTATCTACTATCCCACCTGATGGTAAGTGGCGATGTAGTCTATGATGTTGTGCGCACTAAAGTTAGTTGCTCTTTATAAGTATAAAGAGCCTATTATATATTATATAATACCTTCTCTTTACCTAATTTGATTATATTTTGTGACTTTAACATAGTATTATTTTAGTAACTTGTAACTTTTTTATATTTGCCTATGAAAACTTATACTAAAACGATACTATCTATTATCGATAAGAGTAGTACATTTCGTTTTGTTCTTTCACAATAGCATTTGAATTTGTAGTAGATACAATAGTAAAATAATGATTGACACAGTTATTGCTCCATGTGTACTAGTATCCCACGCTCACACAATAGCTTCGGGTGTCGTGACTCAGGGGCCGTTCGACGCCCGCCGCGTTTTTTGTGAATGAGTTAGGAGCAAAGAGCCGAGGAGAGAACAGAAATAAGCTAAGTGTTGACTGTGCTTATGGCGCCACGTGAACCTCCTTATAGTGTAGTGAGTAAGAGAAGTCGATCGCTCAGGCTAGTTGTTTTGAGTCTATAAAATAACTTAGTCATAAAACGTTTTATATTGTCCTGATGAAACTTAAAACGCAACGCATAGCTATAAATTATTATCGCAGTAAAATATATGACAAGTTTTAAATGGTCAAATTGTTTAGGAGTTTAATCATTGACAGATATATCAATAATTACAAGATTTTGCAGTTTCATTATAACAGCAACAGCCTATAACTTGTGCTATGCTAGACTCGGGTTTTCTCTCGCGAAGTGAAGGGTATAGGCCACAAGTAGTATAGGTATAGTACAGATTGGCAGAATACCGAAACATTGGATAGCTTTAGGAAGAATAGTAGTTTTGTTAGTATTACTTTAAGTAAATAAATATGGACTACTGCTTTGTTTACGCTGTGTCCGTCCGTTTAATGCCGCTGATCCCGCTACACGTTAACGTGACTCATCAGGCCACCGACCACCCACGCTCAACGATGCCGCTTATGGTTTCCTGTATTGAGATTTACAAGATGCAATTACTTTGCACGTTGGTCCAAACAAAGCTTTGTATTACAATGCCCCCTGTAAGATAGAGTCGTGTGTTAGTGGTCGTTGATTGTTTTATGTTATTGAGTAAATTTAATTATGACAATAAATTATTACTTTATTTTTTTGGTCCTATTACATGTATTTATTTATTTAACTCTTGATTGAAAACCTATAACTACGTGTAACAATGGGCGGACTCAATGCCTAATGACATTCTTTACCAGTCAACCCTTGGAGATGGTGAGAAGTAGTGATAGGTGTACAATAATAAAGAAAATGTATAGTATATTTTAATCGGCTTAAACCGATGTCGCGTGGTAAAATACGTAAAAACTATAAGGGATATTAATTATACTTACATAGGAGGTCACGAATGGGTTTGCAGACCATTCATGTAACACTGGTCTACTCCAACCAATTGAAAATGTAAACAAAGTCATATAGTGCTGTAGGTATATCGGTCACAGATGTTTTGCCGCTCTTGACATAAGAGAGTTAAATAGCTTGTTTCAGGACATCTGCTTGTTATTCTTGATGGTTTCGCATAATTTTAGGATTATACAAATGTCCTAAATATCTCTAACATTTGTACCTGGTAACTGTACCTATCTTCAAAATGTAATGTTGTTGTACAATATTATTAACTTATAAGTAACATATCGTTGTTCTTTATGGGATAGCAAACGAGCTTGTAGCGCTGTCATACTCTCTCGACAATGAACACCTCCGATAAATTGTACAGTATTCGACTGTAGTAAGTTAGTAGCATGTCCCGTTAATATTAGATTCATTTGTTATTATTCGTCTATAACAAATGTAGTCGTTAGCTCTCGTTACTATTAATCGTTCAGTTAGTAATTATTAGTCATTTGTCCCACTTGAAATTTGTCACAGATTCGTTGCTACCCTTAAAGATAGATGATTGTCTGTTGAATAAGTGTTACATGGCAGAAATAGTTAAGCCCGATTATCCTTGGGCAAACTATACATGGATATACCTATAAGATATTTGTTTCTTTATTCATAGGGAAACTGTCTTGATTAGCTAGATTTTAATAAGAAATCAACTCGATATATTAGTTCATCAATATGTTGTTTAAATATATACGTACGTTGGACTGGCTAGAAATATTTTCCAACACAGTGTAAGTAGGTAAGTAGGGAACCGGCACAATGACTGTTATCTATTTACTGTTTACATGCGCACTCTCGCAACAGACTATCGAAAGTGTATCATGTGATAGCCACAGGAAAACAGTTAGTGCAATAAATAAGAGAATGTTCTGGATTTAAATAAATTTTGATAAATTGACGCAACGGTCGGTCGTGCTCGTTTGTGTTGTGGGCCCCGCGGGTGAATGACTGGGGCTTCAACCTGAGATGTTATAATGACGCATTAAATTGCCCAGCGCCTTCTGCGCCGTCCTTGGACTCGGCCATTTATAGAATAGAAAAAACCAAACATCATGCTTAGTATGCTCACGGGTATTATAAGGAAACTGCGCATGTACAAACAAGTCGTTGCGCTATTCGGCGAGACAATGACTTCTTGGTTTCTTTCTTTGGCCAGACGTGTTACAATTACTGAGAATACCGAAAATATACAAAAAGTATGATAATTATTACTGGCAGGGCTTAAAATTCGCGGAAGTTTTTTTTTGTTTAATATTTATGAGAGCGTATTTTTCTTAAAACTTGGCATTAAACAGCTAAGACATTAGAAACTTTTGGGAAACCACTTTCAATGTAGGTATATTACTGACAGCCCAGCAATGAAATCAAAGACATCACCGACTCGTTGCCAGTCTCAAAGAAACAAAGGGTCTTATTTCTTTGTTCTTCGTAAATCTCTGTCTATAACCACAACAATTTGTCAGTTAACCTTTTGCCGCTATATGTAAACCTTTTAATACTTTAAATAAATAATAATAATAATCGTTACAGTTAAAAAACTACCATTCTATCAATCGTAATGTGCCTAAATAAGACGGGAAATTCAGATCTGGAGTTGGTGGAGCATTTCCTGTATGATACGACAAAACTTTAAAACTTATTAACTTAATATTACTCATTTTATCGATTTAAAACAAAATTTTTTGTAGTTCTTTAAATATTTATATATTCCAATAGCTGTGGAAGTGCTATCAAAACGTCAATAAGTATCCTTTTCCGCAGGAACAAAACTATTTTCCAAAATGAAACGTTTTTTAAGAGAACACCGGTAAAAAAATCTAGGAATGTGCCAATTACGTATTTAATTAAATCTGCTCCATATACAATAATTCCAGAAAAAGTGTTATTGTTTTTTTTATCGATAACACAGATTTTCTCCTACATATATAAACTTATAAAAATTATGCCTTATTATTAATAAAGTTTATTACATTTTGTGTCATATTTCAGTGAGCAAATAATTATTTATTATTTTAGGTGAAACTACGTACCTATGGTGATTATGTCTATAAATATACTTTTATCTGTGTCACATATGGACAATATACATACAAAGAGTAAATAAAGATGTAGAATATACACATTTTTTAATTTCGCTAATTGCCAGTACGTGTCAGTGCGTGCACGTGTTAGTAGTTTTGAAATACTAACTATTATTTAAACAAATCTGACAGTCGCGGAAGTTCTGTACGTCTGTCTACTTTACTATATTATAAAATCATACTTTACCAATGACTTAGATCAACATTTGAGTTACAAGTACACGATTTTCTATATTTATTTGTGTAGTTGTATACTCACTATTAAAGTTAATAAAAGCGTGATAAAAGGTGAACGTTTATGAATGAATGGCATGCACCCGCCGCTTCCTTCTCACAAGTTCTAATGACACACTCTGTAATTGTATAATTTTCTCGTGGGAATAATGGATCATGTGATTGTCGTGTGAGAAGAATCACTTCATTTACTCAATACAGGCATAGTAGTACTATTTCTTAATCAACCTTATGAGATCTTACATCTTGGCAGTGTACAACGTGCGTGAAATCTACTTTATTAATGGTTGTAGACTTATCTATTGTATCTACACTAATATTAATTAAGTAATATTTGTGAGTTGTTTGTAGGAATTTTCGAAACTACTCAATTGAGTTTAAAAATTATTTCATTTGTATAATGCCACGTTATCACTGAATAATGTAGGTTGTACTTTCAAGCAGCTTTTTTATGTTTAAATTGCACTCATGTCGAAGCCGGAGCGGCCCGGTAGTTGTTGATAAATAGGGAAATAGTTATGTCATTCAAAATATATTAAAGTAGACGTATTGCAAGTGTGCAAAGTTTGAATGTGGAATTTTATGTTCGTTGTGAGAGTTGCGACGAGGGTGGCACGATGCGGTGGTGCGGGCGAGACGCGGTATGGCCGGAATGCAGCCTCCTCGGTGCAACGGCGAACGACCGCTCCGGCGCGCCGCCGCTCGCTACGTACTCGTACTGTCAGCTCCCAGCCGACCGCGAGCGCATTCCCCCAGCTTGATTCACACACTTAACACCCGCCCAACACCGCATCGTTTCTTACTACATGCTTGGTTACATCATCCTAGAAAACTCTTGACGGCTTTAATGAGAAAACGAGACACCGTATGGACTGGTAGCAGGAAAACGTGTGATAATTATTTTAAGGATAAACTGATATGACTTTGGGCTGACATATTTTTCCTTATTGGCGTCGAAAACGAGGATGCACTGTTGGTCTGTTCAATGTGTAGACTGTCTATGGACAATGATGATCACTTATCCATCATATGACTCTTCTATTCGATTTTTGGCTCATTTATATTCAAAACGCAATGTATGTTTTCCCGTTTTTTTCGAATATAAGGGGAGGAAAAAAGTCCAAGTAATGTAGATCTTATTATTTTTTGAAAGTGTGAATAATTGTAGATTTGAAAATATTCTATCTAAATGCAACAATTTCAGCATAATTTCAATGTTCATTCAATTTAATTTTAAACATAGCCAATAAAGGAAAAAACAATTGATTGAATCATACCTTAATCTTAATCGCTAAGTTTAAAAATCTCCTTTGTCATATTCTGGATGTAAATAATAAAACTTATAAATTTCAAATTTGGAAATAATAGCATAGTTTTAGTATTTGAAATATATAAGCAAACACGTCGAGAATACATTGATCTCCTGTTCTGAGAGATTCTTTCACTAGAACTGTTAGTAAACGACATATTTCAATATGTTAGTTAATTGTTAAATATTTTAAAACATTCAAAGTATTGTTCTATAGTTTCTCTTTTTGTTTGGAAGTACCTAAAGGTTTAATTTATTTTCGCCAAATATTTTTACTTTGATAAAATGCTCTTTTTAAGTACATGTCGATACTTAAAAAACAATATTCTCGATATTTACCATCGATGTATACGTACATATGTACAAAACTGATCCGAGGCAGGTCATTAAGACCAAGTTGGTCAGAGGTTTTTTCGACAGTAGTAAATATAGAAGCGTTCAAGGAATTTTCATTACAAAAGTATCAGACTTTTTGTTGTCTGATCGCGAGTTCACTGGCCAGACAACGCAGATTACCGATTTTTTGCTTTTTCGCAGTGTATCGCTATTGAGAGACGATAAAATTCAACGAGACAAAATAAATAGTAGTACGTGTTTAGCAAAACTTTGATGCGATGGGATATGAACATTATTTTTGCTTCTTTTTTTACAATACTGCACCACAACTTTGCTCAATAGAGTTTCTGATGTTTTTTTCATTAAATGCCATTCACAGGTTATAAGACATTGGCCAATCGGTCTTTGTATTTTCAAATAAAACGGTCACCGACGCGGCGCGCGTTGCGGGCAATCCGGTTGAGCCAAGTTGAATGTATAGCACAGAATAAATAATAGTGTATTGGCGAAGGGGTCTCATCCTTCGTGGAATTTGCACTCACACATCAGTGTAGACGTTAGGTCGTTTGGAGGTGGACTGGCGGCAGCCTCCTCCCTACTTTTTATATATTATTATCATTATTGCATGGGGCCGCTTCATATTTCGAAGAATCAAGGTTAAACTCATACCTCAATGAATATAAAATTAGTTTAAAGCATAAGGAATTTTCATATAATTTAAATGTTTTCTGTAGGTGTATATGACTTTTTGAGGTTATAAACTTAGGGGGTGGACCATAAGATCTTTTTATGTCAAGGGTAATTATGTTCTGGTATTATAGATATTTTTATATTATTAGTTAATCAATAATTCAATATTTAAATTTGTATGCCTAATTTCTATTTGTAAATGGCATTTGAAGCATTATTTAAAGTATTAATTACAATAATTTACGAATATTACAGATAAACGCAATCATGACTATTACGGTGAGATGTTTACTTGTGAACACAATTGTTTACTTTATAACTTTATTTTACCACGTGGTTCGTTGTTCAGACTACTACGCGGCCACGTGCTCGCAGCCATATTGGATAAATAAAGACCTTGAGCTTTTGGCGCCAAAGTTGTAGTATCCGTAAGCGTAACGAACAATATTATGATTACACCTTAGTAATTGCAATACGAGTGAAAGAACTAGATATTCTAAATTTTAAACGTGCCACTAGGTAAATTTAATATGTAATTATTGGAATCTGTTAAATATGAATATTAAATACCTAATTTAAACACAACTGGGAAGAATAAAGTTGTATGTTTTTATGTAACGAGGTTACCCTTGTAGAATATTACGTTTCATAGGTAAACATACATTAGAAATCCGTTAAATTGAATGAATACTCAGTAGTCTATTTAAACTTACAGCAAACAAACATTAATAGGGAAAGTCACAATAATTTATATAAATTGCTGTATTTTTTAATAAAAACACCAAACTTATTCAGAAAGCAGGCTGTCTAACAGTAAATGTCTTCATTAGATCGTAAAGATAAATATTTGTTACTTAAGTTAAGTAAGTATCTACCTACTTACCCGAAATAATGTTATTTTTGGTATATGAATTACCTAAAACGATGCCCTTACTTATATTAAATCCAATTATAGATTCAGCCCCAACGAGGGAAGTAATTAATACATGGCGTGTATCGATTTACTTATAGCACCTCCCTTCCGACCCCGTCGTAAGTATGTAGCCTGTGTTATTTTATACTTAACTAAAGAGATCAAAACACTTCACAATTTATGTAGATTATTTCCATCGTGTTTTTAATTCATCGTACTAATCCATATTCATTTTAAGCATAGCTGCCTATTGCCGTGTTATGGTATACATAGTTAGGTATTCCCTTTTCCTATTACGGTTGGCGCCAAAACGCGGAGTGGTTCCACGTTAATGGCCGCCGGCCGTTCATTGCGCTCGCTTGGGTGTATTGGCCGCAGCTCGCTACGCGCATCCTGCCTACTACGTTTCTTTCGTCTCATTCATCACCCTCCTCCAGGTACGTACGGAAGAGGGACGGCAATATCACATGCAGCGATTTTTGTGCCACAGAAGGACGCTCCCCGAGATCAATGCACTTTTCGAGGACAGCGAGGTCGTTTTTATACGGGTCGAAACTGTGCACCATGGGAAGTAATAGAGATCTTACGCTGTCGTGTTTAGAGTGCATTTAGAAGTAATGGCAAAAGCCGACGTCTAGACGCGCGGTGCGGGAAGTGAATAAAAGTATGTATGCAGAAAGCATTCCACCCGCCGGAATACCAGGCGCATTGTGCGTGTGGCGGCGGCGTTCTGAACTTCGTCACTGCGGCCCTCATTCCTCGGTGCTCTACATCGTGTTAAATAAAAACACCAGAATACGCAAATAGATCCAGAGTTCTTTCTATATAAACATACGAGTACGTTCAGTTTCTCTAAGCGATGCATTAGTGTTTTTGTTGTTCAGTGGAAGATTTATGGGTAGGTATGCCGTATACCTTATGATAGTTATAAATACATTTAATGGATACCGTTCATATCTATAGTTACACCTTTCGTTTGATGCATTTAGACTGTTTTTTTATTCACGTTTACTACGCAGTTTCGTTGTCAACATTGTATTAAGTCAGTACACCATCAAAGCCATACAATTGCCACTATCTAATGATATCATCGAAAGGTCAACGGAACTCGTGACCCGTTAACTTTGAGGGCATCGTATTTAAATTCGTTTGATTGTTTTATATTGTGTAAATCTTAAATATTAAGAAAAATCATATCCCCGAATGTATCAAATTTTTTTTTAAACGACAATAAAATAGGTTATAACAGGCGAGTGATGAAGCGATACTACAGCTTGTTTACATAAGATCCACTGACACCTGTCAATCTGTTGCGAGACCAGTTTTTTCTATCTCCTCAGAATACTATTATTCATGTAATAATGTAGGTACATGTATATGATGTTTGTAAATATCCGATGTAAACAGAGGGCACTTAAGATATTAATTAATTGGTGACAACGCGACCGCGGTATTGAAGGAACATTCCTACCTTATTATCTTTCTGATCTATGATTTAAACGTTTAATATAAGAAGACATGTTGTTTATTTTTTTCACTTTACCCGAATGATGAGAATGTTGTGGTTATGCCTGCAATGACAATCTTTCTCCTTATCTCGACACAAATTCTTGTACTTTGAACCGATATCCGCTTCGGACAACAACACAGCTGCCATGCGTTAATTGTTTTTCAATGCGATGGAGCCGGGGCTACTCCGTTATTTATTGTCGGTTCATTTGCGATGCATTCGTATTACTAATATTATCGTAGACGAACAATTTACTGTTACATAGTTCGCGGTAATAGGCTGACGTGGTATTCGTTTGTTAGACCGTACTTTGAAAGCTCCGTAACTGTATGCTGTTTCTTCTCTCTTCTTTCTTATTGCCTTTGATCTTGCCGATGTCCAGGGACGGCGGTGACCACTTACCATAAGGTGGTTTTTCTACTGTAGATGTCAGGGCAGCTTCGTTTGATTCGCTTAATTGTTTCGGACATACAGCCTTTCTAATTATGTTTATCTAATGATATATGGAAACTTTAATTTTCTTAATGATACCACAAGATATTATCACTAAGATTGGTCAGACTTCTTTTCAATACCAAGAATTTGACCATGATCGTGTTAAAAAAATATATTTGAACAGTGAATTATTCATCAAAAATATATAATACTAACTAAAACTGATATATTTTGTTATGAAATAAAGTTCATAAAAAAGTTTAGTTACTTTAATTGCGATTGTTATATTTTTGAGTTAAAAAATAAATTTATAGAAAAAATCCACTACCCTAATAAGTAAAACGATAGGAAGCCTTGCAAACGTGAGTGGTTCTTTTCAATAAACAAGTTAAAACGGTAGCACCAGTAGGTATCGTATAACTAGGTTTATTGAGCCACCCCTCTTAAAGTTGATACTTTATCGACAAGGGATTACATATATATATGTCATAGTTAAAAGAAAACAATAATATCTTTTACATATACCCCGACACTGGTACTTTGTTTCTTCTCCCTAGAGAATTAACGCAGTATTTAACAATACTGATTTGCTCGAGGGCATAAATGATGCTCTTCATCAAAATACTGAAATGAAATATTAGATATTCGAATATAATAATATAAAATATCGATTATTAGAAGAATCGAAGAGAAAAGACTGTTACCTAAAAAAAATATAAATTCGCGTCAGAAGAGGCTTAGGTTACTTAGAGTATAGACAATACAAAAATTTTAACTAGTGGCCTTTCTAGTCTCTCACAAGGAAGATCTTTAGTAATAAAAGATTAAATTACAAACCTTATAATCACGTTCTTAATAAGCCATCTTAGAAGTTAAACTCATATAGCTAACGTATGTTAAATTTTGTCTTTGGTCAAGAAGTTTTCGAGATAACGTGATTTTCAGTGATTAATGCTTTATTTTTATGTTATAGCTTTAAACTTGTAAGATTACAATACACTTAATTAATTACTTATTTTTATGCAAAAGAATCTGTTGTTAAAAGTTCAACAGGTATTTATGCGTGACAGATATAGGCACAAAAAATGTTACACGTGTGCATAGATAAATAAAAAAGCCGTCAAGTTAAAATATTATTTATGTTATTGAAGTAATCATTTATACTAGATAATATAGCGATGCTAAAAAAATGTTTACTTCGTAGAATTACGTCACACTTAAGCGTTTAGTAGGTACTTATTATAATATGATTATAATAATCCGATAGATGGACCGGTCATAGTATATAGTTTATACTGACTATCATTAAGTGGGTACCATGATTTTCTGTCATTTGTAACATGTTTTGCAAGTGTTTCAAGTAATTATGTTATTATTTTTGAACGTATTATGTCGATCCACGGGCTAAGTAGGATTCCGTAGTTTTTCGGTCATAATGCGATAACTTACGAACACTATGTAGCCGTGATACACACCACTTTCTTGAATTTTACTTGGCATAGGAGGTGGACTGACAGACTTGTCTAACCAAAATTAGAACACTTAACTTTGGATATTTCGCAATATGTTATCTATCAGCGTTTGAAGGTCCACTGCTGGACATCATCCTCCTCTAATTTGAGCCACTCAGACCGGTCCTGAGCCTTCTGGTTTTGAAAAATACCCGCTGTCTTTTTCAGGTCGTCACATTTTTAAATGTTAATAAAGGTTCTCAAATGCGTATGTGTTTAAAAGATATCTAATGACAACCCACACTCATCACTCTGTTATTGTAATAAATAAATATATATTATGTCTATATATATGTCTATATATATATATATATAATATGTATATTCATGTCAAATTGCAGCTATGTAGACTGCTAGCATTAGACTTATAAAAGAGTCTCTGGGTTAGCTGCAAACGGACGAACTAGACGGACATGATAAAACTATAAGGGCTTTATTTTGAATATGAACTCAAAAAATACGTAGATATTTATATGATCTTTTATTTGTTATAGTATTTATTTTGTAATTAACATGGAATTGAGGATTATTCCTCATTGAAATATTTTAGAAATACCTTTCAGAAAACTTGGTAATTTCCAGTGGCCTAATAAGTCAATAACGTAAGTTTTAATGTCTATTCAAGTTTTCTTCATACAGTAAATAACATATACAATATTACAATTATCCCTGTTTACTTAAGACTCTTGGTTTTTGACTTAAGTAGTCCTCATCACGTATTTATTTACTTCACAAATGTAATTATCATTCGGATGGTTGTTTTTTTCCGTGAAGCTTGGTTTTACTGTGTTCTTTTAGGTATCGTTAATTTTCTTGCCTTATTTGTAATCGTTCTTCGTAGAAATAATTTAAATGGTAAGGACAATGACCGTTTTGCTCTGTTGATGTTTATGCGACGAATGAGTAATTGGATTTACCGTCGGTTTAGGCAGGTATGTTAAAATATTTTCAAGGCGATACTCGTTGGATTAGTGAATACTTCAGATTACGGAAAAAATATTTAGAATAACAATATTGAACATTTTTGGGTAATTGTTTATAACCGCATCTACATATTCTATACGTGTCATATGATCATTAAGATGTGCCACTAAAATAATAAAGAAATAAAAGAGATATTTCATATTTTATTTGTAAAATATTAATTCTAAGTTAAATAAGCTGTGCGGTTCTTCCGTGTACCAGTATTAACATTAAAAGCTTGAAAGTTTCCACTTTCCACGCTTAGAAAATTAAAAGAAAAAAGGAGCCTCGTATTTAAAGTGTTTTGAAATGACAAATAAATACTGACGATAACAATTACAGACTTATTTATTATCGGTTGCAAAACATGGTCTTGGGTAAACCGTCATTAAATTTCTAAATTCAAGCAAGCCCAAGTAATTGTTATTGCAAAGAGTTTGGTATTCGTAAACCAATTAATTCTCACCAATAATTCTTGATTACTTACTGTTATAAATCTACTTTGGGTCGTGAGAAAACTTTCATATACAAAGTCCTATTATTGTATTTTACAGAAGGTGAAGGAATTGATGAAATCACTGATATTTTTTAGAGAAATGACACTACGGAGTTGATATTTGTCATTCTGTATGATTTGATGAAGGGATGTGTCCCTTAGGGATTTAATAAAAATATTTTTAATAAATTTTCTGCTACATATATTATGTAGAAATTATGTAAAATCATAATTTTTTTTTATTCAAAAAATTCGTGCATCTTGGTACTTTCTGTTACGTGCGCTGTGTAAATATCACAAATTACACGTAAATAATGAATTACTAAATTGATGCCCTTAATATAAGCCTTATTAGGATATAACCATAATAATATATATCACAATAATCATTATTATCTCTAATTTTTTTATCACATAAATTATTTGCTGAGATTTTTATTCGATATAGTGTTTATATTTGAATGAATTATCATAAATATTTGCTTAAATATATATTTGTCATTAATATTATACAATTGTTAGTAATAATATGCAGTGTAGCTTCAGCTTCAGTCAATGTATAAAATGCACGAGTTTTAATTATATGCTGATGAAATGAAACGCCTTTAATTTATAAAATCTTAGTAAAACATATGACAATATTTGTGTCTAAAATAGTTACTTTATAATTAATGTTTATTTCATTATCTTAAGAAAAGATACTGTATAGCTAATTAATAAAGATAATTTAATTACAATTACGTATGTTAAATATATTCAATTAATCGTCGTC
>DWPA01002637.1:0-15437 GCA_018251375.1 Calpodes ethlius
ATTTCAGATATTAGCCAGAACAAACAGATAGACAGACAAAAATTGTAAAATATGTTATTTTGGTGTATGTACCGTATGTATATAGTAAAAAGCGTTTACTTCAATATTACAAACAGACACCAATTTTATTTATATGTATAGATGTGTTGATACTATAAATACACAATAATGAGTCACATTACAGGTAATGTGGAGTTCTTGTGAGGGTACATTGGAAATATATGTATCACGTAAAAGTACATTTCAACTTGAGACTCGCTGAAACTTGATAAAAGCTGGAATCCTTCACTTTTATTACAATAAATTTAAGCTCCAATCGAACCTGTGAAAATAGTTCGCTTAATGTGAACATTAACAATGATATTGCCTATTATTAATAAGAGTGTTTGCATCTTTTTAAAAAAATTGTGCGCTTTATGAACATGTGAGATTGAAGAGTACTTACGAGTACATTTTCTTTAATGTCCTTTACATTGCACTTATAACATTATAAGAAATGTGACCTTTTATTCTCCATAAAATCGATTAATTTACTGCGAATTGTTTCTATTCGACCAATGAAAATTTAGTATCAATTTTCAATAAGTGCTTGAAACCTGAGCTAAAATTCGTTGTGAGGAAAGTTAGTGTAATACCCTCCTATTTCAATAGTTTCTGATATCGAGTCTGGATGCTCTAAATGGAGGTAGGTATTCTCAAAGGAGGTACAATGAACTACTATTTTTCCCAAAACGAAGCGAAGGCGGGCAAGCTACGCTGTACCTAATATTTAAGCGTACACAAGCCTGGTTCGAAACACTGAATTATGTTGATTCAATTCTGAAACGTGGGCCGCTAAATGACATCACAAATTTCGCATAAAGGTGAAATTCGTTCCCCTTTGTTTTACTTTCGACGCTTTGATAAACTAAAACGAAAAAAATACGGTTAAATAACTTTGTAGTACAATTTTATGTAGCTATTGAATTCAGTGCTCGACTACAGTTGTACTCGCTCGTAAATGAACAAGGTTATTAAGTAAATAAGCAGCTAACTAGCTGAAGTCTACAAAAATCAGCTTTGAAGATGACGTGTGGAACCGTAATCCGTTACCTTTAGAAGTAATCTACTTAACGTCCCCTAAGGTATTAGTTACTATTGTAAAAAAATAATGAGTTTTAATAACGATAAGGTACTTTTTATATTTGTACAAAACTTAGTTGAAAATCAAAATAAAAGAGTTCTATATAAACTTCACTTCCCGTAAATCTGTGTATCGATAACGCATTAATAAGCGCACTAATTGGCTATGTATAATTGGTGTCATTTTTAAACTGTTAGGACGCAAATGTGACATAAGAAAAAGATACAAAAGTTCTTCCATCACGTATTAATATGTAGATTATAATTAAGGATTCCAAGCAGCAAAATTGTACTATCATATTAACTGCAAACTTAAGCTATGTATATTACTATACATATATTGGTAGAGTACTCCTAGGACATCTCTATTTAGATAATCTCGCCTGTACTGCAGAGAGAAGCGCGTTCTGTCCTCGCAAACACGTAAGTTACATGATGTACGCAGTAACAATTTGTCCATTCCGTGCCGAAATGACGCAATGCGACGACGGATCTGCACGATCTGATCTTGAATCAGCTGCTAAACGACATATCATGTTCTGACTGAGGCTTGAGAGCCAATTACTTTAATATTTTATTGGCGTTACTGATTTTCATGGGTGGCAATGACCACTCACCCTCAGATGTTTTAGATTCTATGCTGCTTCAGCTAAAAGTTAGGTCTGAGTAGCGGAAATTATTAGGAGAGGCCTATGTCCAGTAGTGGACCTTTAAAGATCGATAGATATAAGTTAAGGTGTGTATTATATGTATATTCGTCGTTAACGTCCTTCCTGTGCGGTCGATACGCTTTGCATCCTCATATGTTATGCTTACTGCGAAAGATTATAAGTGCTAATATTGTGCTAGTAATATTAAATATGGGTATTTTTTTTTCTAGATAGTTTTAGTACGTATCTCTCAGGACTGAGAAAAGTTAAATCATTTTGAGCTTAAAGGCTTCTTTCTGAAGTTTTTACCGCACTCGTGCCAAGGTTTCCTCTCAAACTTCAACGACCAAAATTTGAAGCTGTTTCTATTTTGTTGAACTTTGGCACTCACTGTGCATTCAAATTAGTTATAACGAACGCGATATAGTTGAAATAATATTGAATTGTATTGAAATCATAACTGTTATGATACATTATGAATTTAGTGCTCCTATTAAAATGTATGCGTCGTCGTTCCTTATGCGTACTGCGAAGGAATGGAATAGCTTGCCTGCGTCGTTGTTCCCTCCTGAGTATAATGTGGGAGTCTTGAAAAGGAGAGTGAATAGACTTTTTATAAGTTAGTGCGCACAACACCATAGGCTACATCGCCACTTACCATCAGGTAATAAATAAGTAGTCAAGCACTGACTTATTGAATGTAAAAGAAAAGATGTGGACATTATTTTTTTAACTCACTAATTAACGGGACATAAACATTGCATGGAACTGCGATTAATTAGTCAAGATTTTAACACGTTTATAAAGGCACATTCGGATGCAGCCATTAACATTAATAACAATGCAGGTCTGTGAAGGACATCATAAAATTGTCTCAGTTCATTATAGTAAGATATGCATTATAGGTTAACTTGTACTACTCAGGGTTCAAGATGTAACTTGTTTCCATACTACTGACGGTTTTAAAGATGTATTAAAGTAATCCAAAATATATATATATCCAGTAGTTTTTCAGCACTAAAAATAATGAATAAACCTTTCTTGCTGATCGAACGAGGAAATTTAGAGTTTAGATCTCTCTTTTAGATCTTGCTGGTCTCTTTGCTACCTACTAATTTAGCTGTGGAATCATTGATGAGATTTACCATAGAGAATAGTGTTATATTCCATAGACTTATCTTCAGTAAGCATGTCTGTTATGACAACATTAAATCACATTCTATGTCTACTATATCTTATGTCGCAGCCTTATTTTTTTCATGAAACAGGTACAGAAAACATTATCCTAAGGAAGAAACGACAAAAGAAACTTCTTAGTACATCTCTAAATAAAGACACGATTTTAGTATTAGTGCACTTTAGGAAAGAATTTAATGACTATACTGAAAACCGTCAAGGAGTTCTCTCAATTGGAGCCAACCTTGAATATAATTATGATTATCATAAAAATATGTAGTCATTATTACTAAAGCAATATGTAGAATTACAACTTTTTAGGATAAGAGGAAGTAGTTGCAATTCAGTTTGCAACATTTGATTCTTACAAACATTGCAATCTAAATAAATACCTGTAAAAATACACATTACCTATCACGGAGAACTCTCAGGAAAGTTTCTAACGACGGCAGTAGTTTAATAGTAATCAATAACAATCAAAATCCATTAATTATCGGTACATTTCCCTCCTGAACATCATCAGGAGTCGCTAACGAGCTGGAGAAACTACGCAACTTAACCTAACCTATAATTTAAATAATTTAATCAATTTTCAACTCTAATGCTCTGTGTTAGGGATGCAGACTCCTTTCCAGCGTACAGAATTACGGTACATCATTTACGATGACAATTAACCAAGTTTTACGATTTTATTGTGGCATGTCTGTCAACTTCTGAGAAGTGATCCGATGGTCTTGTCATTATAGATTGTAAAGGAGATGACAGAGTCATAAGGAGGCTGTTATTAACCGTTTTATGGTGCAAAGGTATGCGCGGATTAATTAGGTGCGACTGTAGACAGGCGCCCTGGTAAAAGGTTTGGTAGCACTCTTCTGAATATCATTTATTTTAACGATGCTCTATTCCTGACTATTAAGACATTTTGTGGCGTAAATGTTTGGGATTGGGTTATTTTTTGTAGTTTCTTTGTTGATTCGTGATAATAATTCATCGCTGTGTGTGTGAGGTTGTAATTGTGCAGTTTTTGACACTTGGTAATGTGAAGTCTTTACTTAGGTAGATAAACATTAAAAAGCTTCTATCATACTGTGTTTATAGCTTATAGTTAATGTGATATGCCTTGCTCAGAAAATCGATTAGTCTTCTTCGTTATATACTATAAAACTTAGAATAGTTCAGAATAGATTTAAAAATAAACTGCAATTTTTCTTTCAATTGTTTCTTCAGGATGAAGAAATTTTTCGTTTTTTCTCGGTGTGAAGCTATAATGGCCGATAGGGTGGCAACTGTCCATTGGAAAAACAGAATAGATTTTTAATCAGCGGCTCATCCCAGATTTGTTTGCAAAATTATAAAACTTCTGACAGAAATAAGTTACAATTGTATCAGATTACTACTTTGGAACGTATCGTGTTTGCGTAGGAAAATAAAGGTGGGTTATAACATTTACCTATCGAGCAGTTTTTTAAGGTCCACTGCTGGACGAAGGCCTCCTAATTGCAGCCATTCGCACCACTCCTGGGCCGTCTGAATCCAGCGATTTCCCGCCATTTTCTTTAGGTCCACCTGATCGAGGAGCAATCAGTACTCCCTTTACCGACTTTTCGACCCCATCGGGTGTCAGTCCTACGAACGATCTGACTTGCCAATTAGTTATTACATAATAAAACATATTATATTAAACGCATACGCCTGTATAGTATGTCGACGTAATTAAAGACATCTTATGCCAGAATGACAGGGCAAAATGGACTCTAAACAGCTAACCCAGCTTTTGCAATACTCGTCGGCTTAATAAAACACCCGGGGCTGATATGATCGCGTTACGGATACGTTGACATGCGTAGGCGCATCGCTCAAGCTACCACCAATTTAAACGTACCCACCAGCGACTTATATTACAATAGCATAAGAGACATTTTGTTTCGTAAATCAGTTTCTCTAAACTGGTCAGTTCGCAAAATTATGGCGTTGAAAATTGAAAATAAATCGTAGCTATCATTAATACGGCTCATTTTCCGCTGCAATTATACTTTAGTTGTAATCGAGACGGATTGCACTGAACTGAATTAGAAATACGGTTTAGTTGTATCTTAACTCGTACGCATAAGGTCTATTTTTGTTTGTCGGGGCTTTTTAAATGGTTCTTGTCCCCGGTAGGCTCATGTGACGAACGTTGCATAAAAGACCATTGTATTGGAAGCGTGGTAATTACAGTTGGTTCAAATCTCTTGAACTCAGAGCTAATTGTTGTGCGTACTTATGTCGGTCTTACTCGAGTAGGTCAGGTCATTTTTGTATATTGAATTCAATTTATCATAAAAGCGTTTTTATGTTGATTAGCATGTAAATATAGTACCTATTAATGGCGCTCGTTATACGGTTGAAATTCGAATTAATACATAATACTAAAAGGTTAGTTTACGTTGACACAATGCAGTATTTAATCTTATTTAACAGTTATTGTTTTAGTAAATAATTGTGAATTGGTTGGCTATACGTATGCAAGAGGCGACCTCTGTCCAACCAACTTCGTATGGGACGAATATTAACAAGTACTGCCTAGGCGATTACTAATTTTGTTAACAGGGCCAACCTATATTTATAGACGTAAATTCACTTACTATCGAATAATAACTACCGATATACTCATTATCAGGAATTATTAAATGATTACATCATTACAACCCAGAACTGTCCCACTGCTGGGCTCGGATCTCCTCACACAACGTGAGGGGTACAGGCCGTAGTCCACTACGCTAGCTAAGTGCGGATTGGTAGACTTCACACACCTTCGACAACATTACGAAGAACTCTCGGGTGTGCAGGTTTCCTCACGAAGTTTTCCTTCACCGATAATTATCTTACTTATAATACGCACATAAGTTTTTGAAAATATAGGCGCGTGCAGGATTCGAACTCGCGCCCCCACGGTCGAGAAGCCAACGTTGGAAGGACTAAGTTATCACTGCTTACAGTTTGACTACAGTCCCTTTTGAAATTCTAATCAAAATGCGTCAAACGTGTCCATGAGTCAGAGGATACCATTAAAAATATCATAACAACCACGTTACTACTTATTTTGGTTAATTTAGGTATGTACTTCCATAAACGACACATACGATTTGTTACTACGAGTTGCGTGGGCACTGTCGCCCCGAGCGAGCCTAGGTTTGATGCCTGTCAGTTGCACGCATATCGTTGCCGTGGGTGATATATGAAAATAATGTTTTGTGACTAATTTAAACACATGTCGAAAGCGCGTGTAATGGTTTAAATAGAGATTAAAATTAGTGGTAGTTACGTTATTAGTTCTTACCATTTTTTTAAAGGTTATTTTTAACAGACATCAATAAATGTTAGAATTATAACGTTTGGACCCGCTATAGTTGTAAGTAATGTGTACGCATTTTAATTAGACTTTTAAAACTAACTTGGAAAGTTTGAAAATGAAAATATGGCAAATAATATTTTCCGCACTTATAGTTATCGTCTAAATGTTATAAGTATATGATTGTACTGTTGTAATTTTTTTAAATTGGATTAACAGTCAAAAGAAAAACACAGACATTACATCTTTGTAATATTAGAATAGATATTTAATTAAATTACTGTATATTGTACTATTATACTTAAGTAAAAAAAAGTTTTAAGTAACAGTATAAGAAAGAAGTTATTATGAATGTATTTTTGTAAGTATGTAATATGTATATATTTAAGGCCTCATACGTACCTAATAGTATGCAAGTACAGACTAATTCTGTCTCTCTACAATCACTTTCCAGTCGTAGGTCTGTTGGAAAAAAAAATGTTTAGAAATGAATAGAAAAGAAGAAATAAATAAGTAGAAAAAGTAAATATCGTGGCTTTTGTTTTTTCTGCATTTAACTACATAAAAGATAAATAATAAAAAAATAAAAGATAAAAAGTACAAAGATATTAAAACCTAGTTTCTAGTGCCTAATTAAAATTGCCATCGCTTGAGCGTTAATTTTCGAGTAGGAACCCGAAAGGCGACGTGACGCGAAATTGCAGCGCATTTCACTTGTCACGCCGACATCAAACTGTCACGTTGTCCCGTCACGATGTTGGCGCAGTGTCGGCGTTACAACCCTTCCCTTGCTACCTGGCCTCTGTACGTTTACGTGAAATGTATATTAGTGGATTACGTAATTTATTGTAGTTTTCAATTCATAGACAATATTAAAAATGTACGAAGAAATAAAGGAAAATATTTTTGTAACATGTAAACATGTGTCCCATATATAACTTAAGTAGTATATGTATTAGTATTTTTAATATCGGATGCAGTAATAAAAACGGGATGTTATCATTGATAAAAGAATATAAGAAGATAAAAGGTAAAGTGTTGGGGGGAGGGGGGTAATTACGAAGTATGACAAGTGGGTTCTAACCTCCGTAACGTATATTTTTAAATATAATATATTTAAATATTAGAACATGAAATTTGAAAATGACTAGTAATTAAAATTTATAAAATTAAATCCAACCGGTTGTTTTATAATTTTTAGTTGTAAAATTGCAAAATATGCAGCGACAAAGGGAGGGTAGATAAAAATCATGAAATTAGTGTGACGTAATTTTTGGATGACGCCTGAGATTAAAAAATGCCTATCTGATCTCTATCTATTGTAATGGTAACGGCAGCTAAAGGGTTGAGGTTTATAGTCCCAGAAACTGACACCATAATCACCAGTATGCGCTGAAAACTGATTTTGAATTAGAAAATAGTAATTAAATGTTTGTAAGTTTAAGCATAGATGAACAGTGATACGCTAGTGCTAGTGTTCGAACGCTGGTTGCCCGAACGTTTGTGTTCGTGTCGGCGATCGTACGTACACAATACCCACACACGTACATTTTATTTATGCTTCAGTTTAGAACAACATGAAATTAAGAAACTAACCGTGAAGGCGTTTATAGTTCTATTGTTATCTCCCTCTAAATTACTCTGGCAAATGTAAAAGAGAAAACAAATTATTAGCAGACAATATTTTCTGTCTCTTTCTCTCTTCGCGTTATGTGCACATATTTATTGACCGAATAAAAATGATTCTAGAGTACAACATATATTGGCCAATGAGTGTAAAGACAAATTGTTACAGTAAAAATCGTTTATATTGTTTATCAACACAATTATTAACGTCTATATTTTACCCCTGCAATTAATTCGAATAGATATATATATACCTAAGAGGAGAAGAATAGGCGAAATAACCTCAGCATATCATTTGTTCCACACGGTAATTATCCGGTACAACAGCTTCCTTTCTTCAAACCTTCGAATCTTAACAGAAAGCTAGCCTCACCGTAATTACCATTCGGCGTGTATATGATCTTGAAATAGAAAAATAATGGGTGCGTTTATATAGAAGTTGAATTTAATATTCATCAGTTCTTAAAAGGTAGTATCTTTTATCTTCGTTAGCGTTATAGCAAAGGTGGACTTGTCTCTTGGTTAGGTAATTGCCCAGCGATTGGACGTAGTTTAAAATTTTCTATTAATGTAGAAAATTTCAAAATTCCGTACTCCATACTAATATAAATGGAAAAGTGTGCTTGTCTGTTTATTTGTATTTTACAGTACAACGGTGCATGTTAATGTATGATTTAGTTATGAGATAGTTGGGAGGCCAAAAAGTGATAGAGGCTATATCATTTTTAATGACAATAGATCCCATCCAAAGTCGCCTAGGAGTAGGCCAATACAGTATCTATTTTATAATTGGAGGGCACGTTTGTGGTTGCCAAGTAAAGACTTTTTCTTAAACTCATATGATTATATGTACGATCAAATCTTGCAAGCTGAATTAGAAATACATCCGCTTATTCTATGAAACTGAAATTACGCGCCACTCGTTCCTTCCAGCTGTCTTTGGGTGGTACAGAAAAATAGAGAACCTCGTTGAAACCTACCTTTTTCGCCATCAATTTCTAGCTTCAACATTGTTGTATAATATATATTAATTGTACACTCATTAGTTATTGTTCCTTTAATTGTGATTAAATGTTTATTTCTTTTCTTTCTTAAAAAAATTTACATTTTTTAGTTCAGATATAGTTCAGATAACAATGCAGTTATATAACAAGTATAACAAGTATATAGGATAATACATAGTTGATAAACTCAGAATAACCAATACCTACTGATTCAAATTAAGGAACTCCTCAATAATATACAGCATGGTTCTCAAATATTTTGCAGTACAAAACCGCGTCGTTTCAAAACTTCTAAACTATTACATAATATTACCACAGTTGTTATTGTTGATTATAATGTTGTTCTATAATAAAACTATTTAGAACGCGTAAAAAGTAAATTATATTTCGTGTGTAACGTATTTTTACCAAGATCAAAAAGAGATTACATCAGACATAGATAAAGTAAAAATGTAGCTAACGTATAGAGACTATACAGTACCCACTTACAACAGATAAGGTTGCGTTCCTAATTACCAATAGTTATAAATATGACCAAAATTTTAAAATGTGTCTATTTCTTCCGTTTATTACTATAACCGATTTTAATTAACGTTCATTATTGTATCTAGTTTACGCAATTAAATTGTATCTGTAAGTCTTTCAACAATAAAAATAAATAAGTCCACCAGCATCTCTATAAACTTAGTCGCCAATCAATCTACGTTACATCACATGCAATGGTATTACATACCAATTAATGTCAAAACAGCGATTCAAAGACAAATGAACAAAGAAGTGGTTCATTAATCACATCGGATTGGTGCGACCTCGAAGGTTTTTGCTGCGATGTGGGCATGTTGTGTTATGTATGTAGCGTGCATTATAACGATTTTGTTTGAGGCCTTCGTCTATAAGTGGAAATAATCAACTCAGTTTGTGATGTTGGAATAGTAAAATTGTTATTTATTCAAATTTAATGGGAAGTGCCCTTTGTAAACGATTTGAGTATTGGCATTACGTAGACAAGTCTTGAAAAAAGGGGTGTAGGTCGCCCACTAACCAGCACTAAGATAGCAAGTATACGCTGGATTCAGAAGGCCCAGGGCCGGTCTGAGTGCCTATTTAGGCCTATGTCCAGTAGTGGACTTTCAAAGACTGATAGATAGATAGACAAGGATTATTTTTTCTGGGTTACACTACCATGTGAGATATTGATGCTTAATGAGAATTAGTTTCTATAAAGTTTAGGGGGTTTAGATAATCCACTATCCACTAATGCCCACGCCCTATAATGTTGAGCAAAAATACATTAGTTTGCATCAAATGTGATTGGCACAAAATTTTGCGAAGGCACGAATAGAAAGGTGACTTGTCTAGGAGGCAGTTGAGATTGTGTGCTTCTGTGCGTCAAACCACTCATTGCTTTGGATCCTGTAGTTATCGTAGGATAACTGTCGGTAACCGAAGTAGGAAGGTCTTCGTACGGTATAAACACTTTCAAAACTTGGATTGTCCACTTGGAGGCAGAGAGTGAGGTACGAGAAGAGACTCTAAAAACAGGCGGTAAATAACATAAGTTTGAGAACCTATGTATTAGACTATATCTAACGCAATCCAATGACTTAATAGTTTTTGTTTTGATTGACTGCTGTATTTTTTTTGATTGACTGTTGAACGTTTCAGCCGCAATACTTAATCACAATACTGAGTTATTTGGAAGTACAATTATCAATCAAGCTTCAAGGAATCTTCGTTCACATTTCAAGGGTGTTTTATTATTGGACTGCCTGTTTGTTCTTTTATTCAAGATATTATAATTAACATTAATTTAACATTAATAATATACATATATTGTTGTTAGTTTTAAATAGAATGTGCATATGAAGAGGAATCATAATTATATATATAAACTTCAAGATCGCACGTAAATAATGATAGTGCGTGCAGTAACCCTATATATTTTTTTTATTTTATTATTTAAAAGATTATACTGTAGTGCCTAATTATATTTGCTGAGCAGTTTCTTTCGCCATTTCTTCAACATCTCCGAAATACCTAACCTATCCCTATTAACCTTAATAATGCACTAGTGTAACATATTGACCTTATTAACTATATATTTTTAATGCAGTAAATCTGACTTTCGATCCATTAATGGTTCACTGTCAGGCACGGGTCTTTCTTCTTAAGGCCTAGAGTATAAAGCGTACAGCTCAAGTACGGATTTAATGAGAAGTTCGTCGGCAGCCCAAGTAGAGGGAGTTTTTATACCGCCCGAAGATGTCCGATATGACTTTTCATGGGATCGACGGCTTATGAGCGTTCAATATCTTTTTCACTACCAGTCACTCATAAAATTACTGAACGTACCCACTTTTCCTTTACTCGGTCCATCTCTTAGAACCTACACCAATCAGGATACTAGACCATTAGGATTAAACATTCATATTCATAACAATTGACGGCCCCGTAACATAGTTGGTAGTGGCCCTGCGAAGCGAGGGGTTTTGAGTTCGATTCCCGGCCGGGGCAGATATTTATGTGACAGATAAATGTTTGATCTGGGGTCATGGATGTTAGTGACGTGTTAGCATTTATTTATGTATACTCAAATACATAAAAATCTACTTTACTCAGGAATATATCGAACATTTTAATCCAAGCTTACTTAAACAACTTTCACACGTGACCCTAAGAACGTACCATTGCTATACTTGGCTATTATTTTGACTGTTAAGTGTCGAATGTAAACACTCGGTAATGCCTCCCACTGACAGTGCGACCTGACTGAGTCACACGGTGTCGCAAGCGTGTCGCTTAGCCGTACGCCGCGGCGCGTCGGCGCGTCGTGGGTGGCCGTCTGATAAGCATCTAATTAAAACCTACTTTTGTTAGATAAGAACAGATGTTTAATAACGTTTGTATGTAGCAAATTGCCAATGCCTTTTGTGATTTTACAATTTTGTATAACATCTAGAAAATGTAGATGCTGGATTTAAATTTGAGTCATCTAAAGTCGACGCTTTTATTATTTTTTCAATTATTACAGTATTATCGATTTTTTTACTTTAATGTCACGATGAGTATTCTCAAGTCCTGTCTAATCTCAGTTAGCTGTATAATTTACAGATATTTAGAAAAAAAAAACGAAGAATACGAAGATATTTAGAAAGTCATACTTAAATTTCAGTTCTTGTCTTTTGGGATAACAATTACAGATACCCATAAACTTTATCTAAACAAATGATTTAGTATCATTAGAAAACAAAATTTTCATCATACATAAAACGATCAACAAATCACATGTATGTTCGGCCTAATCTCAAGGGCGCTTCAATACTGTTTTCTTACGATATTATCAGACGCTAGTGTGTTTGACGCCTTAAGAGTGACAATGACATTATCCTATTCTCGATCAGTCTTTTGTTTATTTTATAAACAGCATCCAATACTCGACGCATGTAGGATTGACCAATAACAGGCGATGAGTTTTATCACTTGAGAATAAGAGTTACTTTCGTTTGTCTCTTGGTTTTGCGATTGTACGACTATTTTGTTTCTAAAGGTGATGACATGATGTTTTAAATGGAGGTCAAAGACATGATGGGAGAGTGTCGCGTGAGAAAATAGTTTGCTATTGATGAAATTCGATTTTAAATTCTATTGCCTTGTGTTTAAGCACAAAATTGTTTCTCTATTTTGTAGTTTAAGGTTCAGGATGTGTTAAATAATGTAACTTTATTGTTTGTCTATTGTTACGATGAAGATCAATAACAAAAATGATGACAATATTTATTTTTAATACTCAGAATTTGGTCTTAGAAAATTAAATTGATTCAGAAGTTTTCACCAGCTTGTTGGACACAGTTTGTGATGATGGTAAGGCGGTCTGGATAAAAGTATTTTTTCAAGGCTTCTAATGTGTTTGAGTGAAAATTTAATCCAGGACTATTATCAAAATAAAAACACTATCAAAGCTAAGGAATCAAGTTTACATTTCTTTCTTAATCTATAGTATCTGTATTAATATTATTATAAAGAGGTTCTGTTTGTGAGTTGTTTATGTAGAAAGTAATCTATGAAAATAGTCGTCCGATTTTAAAAAATCCTTCACCAGCAGTACGCGACAGTAGTCAACGAATAACATAAACAAATAGAGTGTAGAAAATAATGCAGTGATAGCCCAGTGGTACGAACCTGGGTTTCCTGAATCGCACCTTTAATGTTCAAAAAACTTATGTGCGTATTACAAGTTAATTGTCACTCGCTTCAGTGACGGAAAACATCATGAGGAAACCTGCACACCCAAGAGTTCTCCATAATGTTCTCGAAGATGTGTGAAGTCTGCCAAACCGCACTTGGCCAGCGTGGTGGACTATGGCATGTACCCCTCATACGGTGTGAGAACTCAAGTCCAGCAGTGGGACAGTTATGGGTGTTTGTGGGGACAGTTTGTGATGATGATGATCCACGAAAAGGATTATGTTCTATCAGCTACATGTAAAAAGTTTATAGCCTCTTTGAAGTGTGATCAAGGTAGTTATTTGTTACTTCCACATCCAACTAAAATTAAACAGCTCCACCCTCAAGTCACGCCGTTTAGTGACATGCAATGCGGCCATATTTTACAATCGCCAGCGACAATCGCGGTAGATTGCTCGCGCGCGATACCAATCGCACCGCCTGCGCTCCGGCTATATTAGTACGCTGGTTTTATGTAAGCGACTGAAATACGGATATTTACTTGTATATTATTTAAATAAATTTAATAAAGTGTATTTATTACAATTTTATAAGTAACTTAGAGTGCCTAGATTTTCGTACAAGTTGTGAATAAGTCGACAAGTCAAAAAATCGTAATTATCAGGACGGTGATTTTATGTTTTTATTTTATCTGTAAATCCTATTTTATGGTTAATATACGTGACATTTAATGGAAATTTTCTAAACTGACCACTAACTTAGACCGTTCTGTAAAGTATAGTTTCAATTTGTCAACTTATTCACGTCTGATATGAATTTAATATCAGTACTGCTCTTCTCTGAATGTATGATTTAATAAAAATGTTTATTTATCTTTTATTGATCAGGAAAAAAATGCCTGTACAGCTTAATGCTCTAAGCATTATCTATCAGGAAACCATTGAACTAAACTTAAATGTATGAAAGCCGGTTCTGAAAGAAATAGGTAATAATACATTCTTGTTATATACTAAATATTACTCTAAGCTTAACACAGGGCGTGCCTAATTTTTCACGGTTGTGATACAATATATTTCAGTTCATCCAATGAATATATACCTGATGCTTGAGCAACGTGGTAGTTTCTTCACATGTTGTATTGCTTATCATTGGCTTTACTTCAGGTTGTGTTATTTTTTAATTAAGGTACACTGCTGAATCGTATTTTGTAGTTTACTTTGCTAAAATAATAATCAGTAAAACAATTATATTAATTCTTAAAACTGAGCTAACTTTCGCATTTATAAATATAATAATATGTAAAACGAAATTCATTCAGGATTCGAAATGACTTACGTTGGTTGAAAGTCGTCGGTGTGACAATAACCTTAAACGACGCGAAATGACTCGTGGCTTTATGTCGTGCGAATTGTGAATCAAGCCGCGATACCTATCGCAAAAAGAAGGAATTTTAAACTTTATTGCGGGCTTTATAAATGGAGCCACTTGAAAGAATATTGTAGAAAAGGAAATCAGAGAGGGTGAATAGAAATGTTCCAAAATTAATACTTGCTTGGAGAATGTAACAAAAGAAAATAAACAGGTAATGGAACGATAAGAGGGTAATATATTTTACGAACAGGTAAAAATAGTAGCCTTTTTAAAGCAGATTATTTTTATAATTATATTTTGTAGAATTTACGCAAAAATCAGTTCAGAATGAACAAATGAAATTGCTTCATAAAAATGTGCGTACTTTTTTAAATTCCTATTTTTAAAACATAATAACTAATTATATTGCAACAAAAACTGATTTTTAGAAAAGAGTTTATGTACAATTTGTTCTTGTACGGCGTTTTGTAGTCCAAATGTGCGACGATGCTGCAACGTGTTGCGACGTGCGCAAGTATGTGTGATCTAACAGCGAAAACGCAGTGTCAAAATATCACGGGGTCTATTCACATGTGCGTTTTTTTTCTTGTCATTATTGCCTAAATGTTGCAAGTTTGATCCGACACTACTTTTTGATGCCAATAAATAAACTGAAGATCCACCTGACATAGACACCAGCAGAACCGAGGAATTACTTACACCGCCCAAAAGTGGCCCCCTCCTTTTACGAATTGTCTCAGACAAATGGCTTTGTACATATAAATTTAAAGTTTCAAATAGGGTTGTCACATTTTTTAAGGAATCTAGTATGTTTTTCAAATAGTTAATGAATCAACAAACAAATAGACATTGATAAGAATTTGACGTCAGCTTGACGTGTTGAGTTTAATTCTGATATTATCTATGATGCGCGTCGGGTGCGTCCCAATTGCAATCAGGGTTAATAAAAAAAATACGTCAGTTGACTTAGCG
>DWPA01002638.1:0-15437 GCA_018251375.1 Calpodes ethlius
TTCTTTTATTTTTTGTTTCTTTTTTTTATATTTTTATTATTGTCATCCTTCCATCCATCTTTTGAAGAGCCGCTGCTGGTCATTATTATTGCTACAGTTTACATACAAAGCTACAAAATGTTAGACTCACCAAGCTTCTTCCAAAGTGTGGTTTATGATCGTCTATATCGGCCACGCGCACGGTAACTATCCGAGAGCTCTGCTGCGGTGGTTTCCCACCATCGGTGACCAGCAGCACCAGTGTGTACGCAGCCTTACGCTCCCGGTCGAGGGACTGACGCGTTGTAATTATACCAGTGTTTGGGTCTGAGAACAGTTATTATTTACATTCTAAATTGAGGTCTATTGACATATACGAATGAAACCGATTGCATTGACAACAGAAAATGTATGAAAACGCAAAAATTGTTCACATGAATGATGAACATGGAACGTTCATCGTAGGTCAAACGTAAACTGTTAACGTTCAAAAACGCACCGCGTAGTCGCCGGGTGAACATGTACTTAAGATTGCATCTTTTCATTTCAGTGAAAGAGGAAGGAAAGCCAAGACAGAAGAAATTACTAACAATTATAGTGTTTATTTTATATTACGGACATATCTGTGTCATAACGCGTTTATTAGCGCGCTAATAATGACACCAAATGATGGGGTCACAGATTACCGCAAGGATCAACTAACAGCCAGTATCAAAAACAAACTTTAAATATTTAATACAACTTTCAAAGATTCATAACATTGTTCCACAGAACAACGTTATCTATATAATAAAAATGAATGTTTGTCTGTATGTCCTTTATAGAATTGTATACTATGCATTTGATCACGTGATGATGTTCAGCAAAGTTATGGTACGTGAGCCCGCGAAGGTTTCTGAGTTGGACGACCAATTTTCGACAGATGGCGCCACTGTCATTCCAATGAATTTATTTTAGTTGTTGGCGTAAAACGCGCGCAGATTCGATCGAACATCATTAATATAGTCAAGGGGAAAATTAACGTGTTAATTAGTGTTAATGCAGATGTGACAGGGTCAATGACTCACCAATAACAAAAACTTTGGCGTCACTGTTGCTCTGTTGTATGGAGTAGCGCAACTGTCCGGATGGCTGCGTCGGGTCGTCCGGGTCACTGGCTACCACTTGGTATACCGTTGTACCGATTGTTGCGTTCTAGAAATATTATTGATGTTAATTAACTGATTTACTAGGAGCTCCTAGTAAATATTTTGTAAAAGAAAACAAAATATATATTTATGTTTAATAAGACATTCAAATGGTGATAGTATGAGACTTCTCTTACATCAAAGAACTTACTACAACTAATGCATTATTATGTAATAAAAATATAAGATCTCTTACATTTCATTAAAATAGCTTTCATGTTTTATGAGTCCCTCACAGCTAGTTGCAGAAACAAATTACAAAAATTTACACAATTTTAAATCCTAATGCTTCGTTATATAGTTGACAAAATTTTATTAGGTGATATTATAATGAATCATTTTATATAATACAACAACGTGTGAAATTGAATTGTTGAAAAAGAATCTAAAATTATTTGTGTAATATCTATAAATTAAAGATTCGTTAGCGCTAATGCTTCCATTATGTAATGATTCTTTAATTAACAATTTCGTTGTAACTAACTGGTAAACGCTTGAAGAAGGGTGATAAAAATATATGTATTAAGTCAATTTATTGATTTCAATACTAATTACTAGATTCATGTACCCACCTCGCTAACAGTCAAGTTCTCGCCATCCGAAGGTCTTATAAACCTTGGTACCCCATCGTTAGCGCTGACATCCCCAATGTACAGGGATAGGGACGCATCGCCGCTATGACCGCCGCCGTCCGTGGCGCCCACTAGCAGACGATAGGGGTCAGTTCGACCCCGGCCAGTTAAGTCACGACGGGTCGTTATCTCACCGGTTAGAGGGTCGATTGTGAATAGACCTGGAAATTGGACCATTAATACTCTCAATTATTCAACTAATAACCGTTAACGTAAATAAACGTTTATACACACGAACGTAAACACGTATGTGTGGGGATCCCCACATCGGGATTCCCTGTAAAAAAACTTTAGTTGCTAGACTTCACCCGCGCCACTAAAAAGCACGTGCAGCGTTTATTTTTATAAGCTTCTATTTAACTTGTAAATTTGTGTGGGACAATTCTTGCAAACTGAATTAGAACTATTTCTTTTTACCCTCAGAAATTGAAACTACATATTACTCTAGTTAGATGATAATGCATTTTTATCATCAACATTGCTTGATACTACACGTAAGTTAGGCTCCATATAAAGAAATTCTGAAACTATCATAGTCCCCATTTTTCTTTACTGGACTAACTATACAATCATTTTGTCACTTTTTAAACTATTAATCTATTATATTTATTTTGAATACACATACCACTGGCTTCTCCTTCATCCAGGAACTCGTACTTGATCTCTCCACCCAATCCCTCGTCCGGGTCAGTCGCTGTCATGTTAATAACACTGATACCCACTGGGACGTTCTCCGGTACCACAGCTAAAATAACATGCTGAATAAATAAATAGCATTTTGAAACGTTGTTCTTACTTACAATCTGCGCCTTAACATATTAAAAAAAAACACTATTCAGATATGGTTAAAAATTTAGCGCGTTGATTAAGGCGCATTCGCAGGCATTTCTGCAGGCACTAACGCTAATACAGGTGTGGGAGGTACATAAGACTTATAAAACTAAATATAAAAGCAGTTAAAATTGAGCTTATAACATATTTAAAGAAACAATGGCATCATACGACACTATGCTTCTGACATGAGCAGTCCACAGGAAGAACCGGCAAAAAAATTATAGGTAAAATATTCACCTACTCAGTCACACTGAACATTTTCTATTTTTGTTCACAAATCTTGTAGATAAATTTTCAAACAGTGTTGAAATAATCCTCTGATTTATATAAGCATGTAATCATACAAAAATATTACAAAATGTTACATATCTAAAAATGCTCTTATATTTTACTGCCTAATACTTGATATAATTTGGTTTAGGTTCATTTTCAGGGACTTGATATAGCAAGCGTAAAACGCACGGGGCGTCTGCGGACATCCTACAAATACCAATTATTATTAAAGACAGTATTAAAATTGTTACCAGTATAAACGTTTTTATCGAAAGCTGGAGCGTTGTCGTCCACGTCGAGAACATCAACCAGTATCGTGGCGTGAGATTTAAGTCTGTCTGCGCCTCCTTTAGGTGTATCGAATGCTTCTATCTCCATGCGAAGAACTGATTGACGCTCGCGGTCCAAGGTTTTATTTGGAGCTACCTGAATATTGTACCCCAGTAAATGAAAGTAAGGTTCGATATGTTTTTAGTTCTAATCATCAGTAAAGAATCGTTTATTTCGTGTATATATTTGAGTTGTGTAACTGCATGCCTTTAAACGCAGTCTATTAATGTTTATTTATAGATATTGTATAAGTTACATAAGCAATAGTTTTTATTATATGACTTGAATAATACTCTTCTTCGGCAAAGTCTTCACTTATTGTTGTTTAATTATTAACGATACTCGTAAAAATCAAGAGACTTTATACAACCACAAGTAAATAAAGAAATCTTAGGTGTTCAAGTTTCCTCACAATTGTTTCAACCATAGTTAAAGTAGTAATTAATTTATAATTGTATGAATTTTTACGATAAATCGAATAGATTTGAAAAGAATGGTCTAATAATTGTATTTCTTTATCTTCACCTTTATAACTCCTGTTACATTGTTTATAGTAAACAATTCAGCATTCTCCCCACGTAAAACGTATCGCACATCGGAATATCCATTGGCCTTGTCTTCCTCTGTCAATACTGCATCAGCATCTGTTGCTTTAACTACGAGTATAGTTTCTGGATGTTTTACTGATTCTAATACGCTGACTTTGAAAAGCTGAAAGAAAAACGTATATACAGCAGGTGAAAATTAACTTTGTCGTAAAATATAATTCAAAGAAGTAGTAATTCAGATATTAAAAAAAATTAAAGCTTATTTTTAATACCTAATATTTAAATGCAATTTATCTTTGAATAAGACTGCTAATTTACTTTCCACTCGGCGTAATAAATTGTGTATCTTAATATTTTGGTCACTAAACTTATAATGGAACTTACCTCTTTATCAAACATTGGTGGATTATCATTTAAATTCTGAACTTCTATTATAATCTTTGCGGTACTGTGTTTACTACCATCACTGCTGGTTGCTTGAACCGTCAACGTGAGGTTAGGAGTGGTCAGTTCTTCATAATCTAAATGTTTAGTTAACACCACTTGACCGCTTAAAGGGTCTACTTGGAGCAGACCTGTTTCAGAATGTATCACCTTGAAATTAGTTACTACGTGACCAGACACTGGATCTTCAGCCATGAGTATTAGAACAGTACTGCCAATTGGTTGTTCTTCCTTTATTTTGTGATAAATAACTGGATTGGAACTTGACCATGCCGAATTTACAAACTGTGGATTTTTATCCGCGTACGGTTGTATATAAATTGTATGTTCCGTGACAGCAAATTGTTTGTCTTTATTTAATTCTGCATTAACATCGGTCACTTTAATGCTAAGGATAACTATTGACGCTTGACTATAGTCTAAAGTACCATTTACAATTATTTCCCCTGTATCTTCATCAATACGGAATATGCTCTTGTAATTATATGGGGCATTAGGTTTCAGCTGGACTCCAGCTTTCGACAAAGCCTTAATTGGTTCTATTATACTGTATTTTAATTTAGAGTTAGTATCTGTATCATAAGCATTTATTTTGGTTACAATGTCATCAACTTTTGTTCTTTCTGAAATGTATGTTGTGGATTCAGTCATGTTGAATTTAGGTGGTTTGTCATTTACATCTAATATGGTGACAAATACTGTAGTGGTTGCTGTTTCTGGAATGGGCATGCCGCTATCAACGGCCGAAACAATGATTTCATATCGGTCGGTATTAACATCCCGATCAAGATTCGCATCATTAGAAACGGTTATTAGTCCTGTCCTGTAAATAAAGTTGACAATTTTATTTATCTTTTGTAATAAATTCATTTCGAAAATAATTAAAGTACATGAACGTTTATTAAATTTAAAAATCGCTTAGGCTTAAAAGTAAACAAGCCGTGCAATTATTCGTTTAAAAATGTAGTGCATCAAAATTAAAATAAGGAATATTATGCGAACACGTTGATATCATATTTATGCAAATACTTTAATATTACTTTTGGAGAATAATCATTTTAACTTTCATCGTGAAACTAAAAACGAGAGAGACATGTGAGACGGTTTGTTTTTCGTATTGTAGACTTAAAAATTATGAGTATTAATTTTTCTAAGCTTAATAAATAAATATACTTACTTTTCATTAATAACAAAATTATCCTTTGACCCTGATACTATGTGATATGTCAACAAATCATCTAATCCATCAGGATCGTTTGCTACCACTTGAGTTACATTTTGTCCGGGTTTCGCGTCCTCTTTAATATTTGCTTTATAATTCATGGGGTTTAAGTCGAAGGTGAAATCTTCATTACTATCGGGATTACGTTGTGTGACTGTGTACTTATAGTGATGATAGTTTCCTTTAAATGTTGGTCTTTGATTACCGGGAACTCCTACTCGAATATACACTCGTGTTTCGTTTGTTAGGGGGGGTTTACCTGAAACAAAAGTATTATTGGATTTTTTTCTATTACAACATATTCTAGTTAAAGATATTTCAATGAAGTTTTGTTTTACCATAATCTGTTGCTCGGACGACTAATTCGTACTGCCCACGTGGCGTGTCCATGGTTTCCACTTTACTCAAGATACTTATTTCTCCAGTATCTTCATCAATAGCAAAAACTTGGCCTTTGTGTGCGATGCTATTATCTGACTCCAGAGTATACCGAACCCTGCCTTCACCTTGGCTAGGTCCATCAGCATCTGTTGCCTGTAAAGTTTTTAAAGTATTTCTATCCCATTGCTCATATGATTTCTTTGTTATAAAGTTTAAATTCTTTTAAAGTAATTATATTACTTACCCTAACAACAAGCTGCGGTTCAAAACTAGTAGCTCCATCTCTGATCGTTCGACTGTACTCAGAAGCTTCAAACACCGGAGCATTATCATTGGCATCTAACACATCGATAAAAATACTAACAGTCGAAGCTTTTCCTCCACCGTCCTTAGCAATTAAGGTCAAACTGTAACTCTTTTGCGTTTCATAATCTAACAACTGAGCAACGTATAGACCACCATTATTTTTATCCGTTCTAAACATATTGGAGCCAAAACCAGTCAAAGAATACTCTATCTCACTGAAAATTCCGTAGTCCTTATCAGTTGCTTGGACATCAGCAATTTTATATCCTATAGGTGAGTTTTCTATGACATTAAATTTGTAACTGGATTCATCAAAAATTGGTGCGTTGTCATTGACGTCTAGTAGTTTAATATTAACTCTCGCAGATGATAATTCTTTGTCACCAGCAGAAGTTACTATATCAAAACTAAACATTCTATCATCATCATTATCCACATCATAGTCAAGTTTCGTGGAATCTTTCACTTTTATACTGATTGGAGTTCTTCCTTCACCGTGATCAGTGCTAATTGAAAATACGCCTTCCGAATTATACACATCTCGCAGTTTTAAGTCATATTTGCTGTTTTGTCCTATGTCATTGTCTTCAACATATATGGATAGCCCAGGAATAGGGCTGCCATTCTCGATGTTTTCAGGTATCGAAACATCAAACACATCTCTATTAAACTGTGGCACATGATCATCAACATCCGTGACAATTATTGTGATCGGCGTGACGGTAAAGTCGGATGGCACTTCATTATTTATTAGTTCTGTTGCCTGGGAATATAATACAATTTTGAAACCTATACAGAGTGTCCCATAAATAGTACGATAAGTTTAAACTTAAGATAGCTTGGGAGTAGACCTATAAGATGACAAAAATGACCTTTGTTAAGTGTTTTTTCATGATTTTCTATTTTGTTGTATTTTTTCGGGATTTTTTCTCCTTTGCGGTACTTTTTACTACGGAGACCACGTATGAGCAGATATTGGGAATATTGTTTTTTAAATACTCTCCAATACTTTGAATTATTAGAGAAATTGAGATAAAATAGGATTTGGATATTTTTGTATTTTCCTCTATACTTTGCCACGAAGAAGTGGAGAACATAAGCGACTAACAATGGACAAGATGAATCTTATTAAACACTAACATTAAAAGTAATTCGCTATCCATAACAGTCTTCTTATCACCTATTTTGAAACATTCCTTACCTTAATAAAGAAGCTGTAGACACCACCATTTTGCATGACAACATCGCTCTCTCTGTCGATAGGTAAGTCAGTAGTGACTAGTGTAGCTTTGCCTAAAGGTCTTTCAGGTAACAGCTTGAAGTACTGCTGTGTATCTCCCTCAAGGGTCAGTAATACTGGTCGGGAGTTAGCCGTATCTCCGTCTTTGGCTATGATTTCCATAATGCTGGTGCCCTAAAAAATTGTAACGAAAATTTTATATGTATTCGATTCATATATTTCTAGATATTGGCACAAGTATCTTCATATTTATCACTGAGCTTATTATGGGTCAATTTTGCAACAATCCAATTCCTTTCTTAGGTAATAGACAGATCTAAGGGGAAGGAGGATTTATTTACGTTTATGTCACTTCTGGTAAATATAGGATAGACAAAGGCCTAATGGCATTGTTAACCAGTCGCCTTGGCTGGATGTATAAAATGTGGCGGCAGGTGCTAAAACTGCATAATAGTATATAACAACATGTACCCTAGAATCTATAGGTATGAGTTTTGCTCCAGAAAGCGATGGATTGAGCTCGTGAATGAACCAGAAAAACTTAAAGATGCAGTAAATTACAGAGTAATACTAGAAAAGTTACTTATTCGCGTTCCCCTAAAAAATGTAATTTATCTGTATAAATTGAAGCTTACTGGTGGTGTGTTCTCTGGTACGGTAGTAGAATATGGTGCGTTCAGAAACGCTGGTGGTTGATCCTGCACGTCTTGTATTGCGACGGAAACGCTCGCGACGGCTCTCAGCGGTCTTTCGGAAGCGTCCATTGCTTCTAAGCTGATGACGTAGGCAGACCTGCTCTCGTAGTCTAAGGGCTTCGCTAGGAAGATATGGACTTCGTACTTGTTTTGATCGATCTGGAAATTAATATTGTTAATTATAAGATAGTAATTTAAAAACTAAACTTCTTCTACCGGTTTTGAAATAACTTGATAACATATTAAAACAGTATGCGCTCAAAAGAAAAAAAAATCAACAATAACGATAAATGCTTACCTAGAATTGAATAGTACATTACACTATCAGTAAGTACATTTCTTCAATTGGACTACGAGTTGAGACATATAATATTAATTTATAGGACTCATTATTATTTCTAAACCACTAGCCAGCGTTTGAAGTTATGATGGTCATTGTGTTAAACATAAAGCAATCATTATAATGATTGATCATTTCAATACGACAAATAATTAATACTCACCATGTCAGTGACAACCCTAAAAGTAGAACAAGCTTCGACATCGCTCCCTTTCTCTTTGGAACACGACACTTGAATCTTAGCGTTTATTCCTTCGTCACGATCTGTTACTATAATCTTTGGTGTGACCTGAAATAGTTATCAACAAAATCGTCTTTATTGTACACCAATATAGTATAGGGATACATTATTATATTATTATGGAACTCAGTACAACAGACAGTTGCAAAAATTTTCGTACTTAAAAGTTAAAAACATTAATATTGCATAAATGCGACACTTCTTTTACGTAAGATTTGCAGCATCAAAAGAGTGCGTACATTTCAAATTTAAATTTTATTTTAAGCATTTGAATGTAAATACTTAATCTGTTAATACCAGGTCACATATCTATCTTTATAACATATATTTTTAATAGATCACGTTGATTATTAATAATTATAATTAACTCATGTTATTATTATAATTATGCTGTATCTACTTTAAATTGTAAGTGATAATTTAAATAATTATTTATTACATCAACATACCACAACAAAAATGTACCAAATATCTAATAAATAACTATCAACGATATTTGAGTTCTAGTAACTATTTTTGAACGTTAAGTTACTTGTTTACGAAGTGAAGAAATTGTGTATTACTTGAAGCCAGAATAGCCTTACAAATTACGGGACACTTCAATCTACAGTAAAAATTTAATGGGGTATTTAAAATGAAACCAGACACCAATGAGCATTAATGCGCTCAAGATTACGATGCAATGTACATTTAAATGATCATTTAAATCATGACATTCACTGATACAAAAACGCTTTCTATTATACATACTAATGAAATCATACATGTATGTTATATTTATATGGCACTAGTAGAACACGTTGCAATACAAATACTAAATAATGTCAATGAGGATGAAAATATTCAGGGCGAAGTAAAAAGACATTCTTATTTCTAAAAAGAGACCTTAGCAGGAAGATTTGAGAACTTTTTACTTCTCTAACACATTTGTTCTTCCCCTGTAGTTATTTAATGAGTTCGCCACGAATGGATGCTTGATATAGCAGTACCTTTAATATGTAATAGTAGTTTATATCCACTTTTATTACCTTTTGTAATTTGACCGTCTTATGGAATAGCAGGCAGGCTGCCTGAGGTTATTTAGTCAGCATCGCTTATAGACATAAATGCACCAGCAGAAGAGTTTAACATAACGCCGAATTTGAAGAACCTTTTTTTAACACGTTTTTGAAGAATCCCTTGTCAATACTCTCCGGGAATACTTCACAAGAAAGTTTATAATACAATTTACAAGTAACAGGTGAAAAAGGTCATAGGAAGACAGCGGGCATCCATCGGATTCAGAAGCCTCAACATCGGTTTGAGTAGCGCAAATTAGAGGAGGCTTATGTCCAGCAGTGGACCTTTAAAGGTTGATGGATGGGTGAAAAGGACCATGAAAAGGGTATCTAGTCTAGTTCTTCCTATAATTCCACCTGATGTTAATTCGTGATGTAGTCCAGGTTGAAAAAGCGTATTATTTTTTGGAATCCTTGCCTTAAATGATTTCAATTTTAGTTTCCCAGTGATGAATACTAATATAATCTGCGTTATACCTCAATCTCACTGTCTACAGTTGTAGCTTCACTGATGTTCACTATATAAGGTCGATTGTGGAAGACTGGTGGATTATCGTTGATATCTGTCACTGGTATGACTCGACGCAATGACACCGTGTTTGGCTCAGCATTTGCCATGCCTTCATCTGAAACAAGAGCTCTATTTGAGAATCGAAGAAATGAAACATAAATAAATAAGAGAAGAGAATCCAAAAACAGCGGCGTTGAATGACATTCTTTCGATGGTTGCGATTAGTGACAAATTGTAATAAATGGCATGTTATATGATGATATAGGTGACGATAATACTAGATAATCAAGTTGGATTGATTATTGCTGGTTCTTCGACACTGCGACCAAAATACGTTTTATAGTTGATTCTAGAAGGGTAAAAGATTGTTAGGCGGGTTAAATACGCTACCAACATGAAAAAAAAACTTCTTAGGTGGGAAAAGATTTCTTTGATATAATTTATGGACGACACTTTTCTCTAGGTGATCCTCTAGCTCCATTTTCAGCTACTTATTTCATAAATTACAATAATCAGATCATATACCGGTGATACTTATGATGACTTCTAGGGATTCTTGTTCTTCTCGATCGAGAGTTTTAGCGAGCGTCACCACACCAGTGACGGGATCCACGCTGAAATATTGACCAGATATGGAATACCTTAGTTGGCCATTCTCCGGGTCAATGCCTGAAAAGACAATCGAATATAAGGTGGGCAGTTTTACGATAGCAATAATTCCATTCACTTGCAAGTAATAAAACGTGCAATATCCGATGCCTATAAAAAAGTTGCTTCAGAACTAATCGCCTACAATTATTAAAAATAGTGCACATAATAATGATTGGGCACTATTTGAGCAGTATTTCCTTATTGTTGTTATAATCTCTATGCTGATGTTGTTTTCATGTGTGGATAACAAAAACAACATTTGAATATATTAAAAAAAAATTCTTAAAACTAATTTTGAATTTATTTCAGATGGAAGTTATCGATTAAAAACTGATTCAAGTATAATAATACACATTCAATGTCTGATAATTAATTAGAAATCTTTCAGTCTTTTTTAGTTATTTAAAAACCTGAATTTTCTGTCAAATTGTCTATGTCAGAATGTAGAATGGTTTGTTTATTTTATGGCAATTTTCCAGCATCAAAAAATATCTTCTACAAAATGTTTAGGTTCAAACCTTTAAGCTGGTACACTGGTGTTCCTACAGGCGTATCTTCTGGCAAGCTGAATTGAGACATGTCTCCACTTCCCGGAACGAAGTGTGGAGCACGATTGATGACCTGACTGGCGCATAGTTGCAGAAATTGTAGTATTAGGAGAATTATCAAGGGATTGGCTTCGCTCAATACCGTCGGGATCTTGCGCCGTTGGAATATAATTTCAGCCATCTGAAACGTAAAACAAAGTTCAAGATCAATAGTTCCACGTGATTCTATGCTTCATTGGTTTCCACGAAAGTGGAGTAAAATGGAGATATAAAATAAGTCATAGTGTTTTCACCAATACTAAGTGGAGCTGTAAGCTGAATATAAATTGCTTACTGATCTACTTCGCTTTCGTTTAACATTTCCAGTAAAGCTAGACGGAGAGACAACATCTTATTGGTTATTTACGAAACTTCTTCACACTGCTTATCTCTGGTTTGGTTCATTAAGTTCACTAGTTCTGCTTTGGTATCAACTGTGCCCTGGTCGTAAGTCCAGCGACAGATAAATTTGTAGACAGTGAATTGAAGAGAGAAAAGACCAAATAGTTCGATGTTGCATTCTACACACGCTTTTCTTCATCTAACATCGATTTACTTTGCAAATAGTATATATCACATCATTGTTTTAGATTATCTTTCTCATTTCCTGTTATGTGTCGGAAATCTACACGTATGGTAATATTGCAACTGGCCGATGTCTGAACATAGCAAGTACTTAAGAAATACAATACGAGGGGTCTTTATAATTGCAATAGAAGACAAAAAGTTTTGTTCGTCTGTCAGTATGGTGGAGTATAAAAATATTTTACGAAATTAGATACAGTTTTCACAATTGTAATTCTGGAGGTCCTAAATAAAAACAGGTTTTCTACGCGTATCACGTACGGGTAAGTAGCTAAAAATGTACTCTTTACAGTCTGCAGCGTATCCTACAATGATACTCGTTTCAGATAAAGGTTTTAAGAGGTGTCTCGTCCAGGTGGACCTTCAACCTGACGAAATAAAGGCATCCGCTGGAATGAGAGGCATATTTCCAGCTATGGACTTCCCAAGGCTGGGAAGCGGGTTAATGGATCGAGCTACCAATAACTTCTCACTATCCAGCTATCTTTAATATAGATTGGACATAATTCGCGTCCAATTAAAATATTTCATCTTGCCTTATTCTTGTGATTCTGCAAACATTTTCTGATATTAACTAAGCAAACAAGCTTCAACTATGTAGCAATCGAGATTATGATAAATTCACACTTGTATTACTTATATCTTATTCTCAGTTCAAATTCTAAGATAATGAGTCGCGAAATCGTCTCAGTCCAGTCACTATAGCCCACACGTTACCAATGGCGCAACTGGTCTCATTTCTCAAGAGTCGACGCTTGCGGTCAGCGGCGAGGCTCCAAACAATTGTTAGGCCAAACCGTAACGTTATATTGGCGTGGTTATGAGTTCGTGTGTCTTGGTATGTAAAACAATCGGTTTTAACCAAACGGGGTCATTCGGTTCATTTTGAGTTGACTCATGGATGATATGAGTAAAATACTATGAAATTTATATGTTCACAATGATTCATATCTATGTTTAATGCACAGATGAATGTTTATATCGTGCAATAATGTGATAACATAATTATATGATTTTATTCCAGGTATAATTAAAGTTCTATAGGCTTTTAAAGTTTCACGTGGACAGAGGGGCGCTAGTATAGTATCTAGTATCTCTATGGTGACTGTTTTGACACATTGCAATAGTAACGTTCCAAGTATAAAATGCTATGTTATTGGTGGCTCAAATAGCCAAACGAATGAAGGAAAATAATGTTTTCACAGAAGCGAGATAACGAGCGTTCCCGAAACTCTCAAAGAGATTGGGGAATATTCTTGAGGGTTTAATATATGTTTATATATAATACTCCTTAACGGTTTCTGATTTTTAATGTGTCTAAGTAATTGTAAGATGTAAAGTTTATACTATAACTCTATATATATATATATTTACGCTATTACTATGATCCGACAGTTTTATGTCGTTGTGAGGAATAGGTGCTAGATATCAGTATTATTTAAAACAATGGCGAGAAATAGGAATGAAAAAGAGAAAACTAAAATTAATCTCACCTGTTGTCTAATAATAATTAAGTGTCGCAGAAGGATATTAGTGCGTAAAATATCAAGTTCTTGATGTCAATATCAAAGTAAGTGAACCGTAACGCTTCGACGGTTAAGAAGGAAGCGGGTACCCGCATATATCTCCCCCCCACTACAGTTCAAGTAGTCCGTAACAACTAACAATTGGATGTAGTTATGCAAAATAGATCCAACCATAAAAAGTAGCTTTATATTAAAATCAATTTATATTAAAATAACGAGACTATAGCTTGTTTTTAAATTTTCTTTAAATATTTCATTAGGAAAAACATACGATGCACCTTGAGTATTCTTTGTGGTATAACTAAAAAAACGGTTTTTGTGGGTTGGATCTATTTTGCATAACTACGTCCAATTGAAAGATATACATACTTTACCGTCCGTATTAGTGGACGCAGAAAGTTAATGGTCGAAAGAAGACTGAAGTAAATATGCCCTTAAAATCCATAATCTTAAACGTTAATTTAAAATTCTAAAATCCAAATTACTAACTATACGTGAAGTAAGTACAATGAAATATTTGAGCAATAAAAACTGTGTTAAATATTTCCTCTTATATTTTTTGCTAAAGTATTTTAAGTAAACTAAAAGCAACCACGTGCGTGTCAAGCTACGTCTAAGGTAGTGTTCAATTGATTGACTATTATTTGCGTACTCTAAGTAGCCATGATAGCTTTTTTTCTAATTCATCATATATATTGGTAATACTTCAGTATTTTTAATGTCTAAAAAAACGTAGAAGACATTTAACTCTAACCAAAAACAGCAAACGGATCTGAATCGGAAATTGATCATTGCAGATAATATATGTATATTGTATATATGTTGAATTATCTTTTCAATAACATCCCATATAATGTGGTTGATGAGAAAAAAATATTTAAATTTTAAGTGATACGTGGAACCTGAGATCTTAGGACTTGAATGTACCACTTTATCGTGGTGATAAATATAAACTCTTGTTAAATTCCAGCTTTATAATACTAAGTATCTGCACTATACTGCAAAAGGACGGGGATATGACGTAACTATAAGGTATTGATAACGGAATACTAAAAACCAACGTAGCTCGTTTTAGGTGTCCGGTATCGAATCACCATAAGTAAAAACAACGGAGTTAGCGAAGGCCAGATGTGAATCGTTACGGAACCAAACTTCCTTTTATTGTTGCGCTGTGAAAGGGTCATAATAAGACAGGTGTTTTTTTGTAATTAAGTTTCCGGTTTTGTTACAGTTTTACTAGTACACCTAGTAGGGCTGCCACTAGTCAACTCTATTGTTTAATAATTTTAATTTATCCATATTTATTCGTATATATACCTAGTTTTACAATTATAGGAAATACTTACTTTTTCTTTACCTAGTCAAGAATATAAGTATATATGTATTATTTAAGCTCTTCTAGTTTATTTTATAGATATATTTTTGTATTTGGTATGTTCATAATTAAGTGGCACCATACAATTATGAATACACTTTATATTTTGGGATAATTAGGGATAGTAGTATTTATAGTTATTATCCTAGGCGTTATATAAAAAAATAAAGCCTATGTTTATCAATATTTTCCAGAAAAAATCTTAAGTAAGCTTAATTCTACTGATTAGATAGATTAATTGGGATTTATCGATAGAGGTTTTACATTCCAAATTTAATTGTATGCGAGGAATATTTCAAATGAAATGAAAACTCGAAACTACCAAGATTGTAAAACATAATATGTATCAATGAATGTACGATCGGCCAAATTGAATCATGACCCACCTCGCTGACAGTTCGTTTGTAATTTTCGTAAAGACAAATTCGTTTTCTTGTCGAGCGTGGCGTTGCACTTACGACGTTTTAAATATTATTAAACTACAGAAACATC
>DWPA01002639.1:0-15437 GCA_018251375.1 Calpodes ethlius
CGTAAAGCGGCGTTTTACGATACAGATCCCAAACCCATGCCATCATACTATGTTCATAAAAGGCGATAGACGTCATTCTTTTTAGTGGTTAGACTTCACATACGGATAATATTGTTATTTATTTATTAATACTATTACTGATATTATTTTCTTTCTATCTGGCTAGTTACCAGGATGGTAGGTAGCCTTATGATTGGGCCAGCAGCCAAATGTCTCATTATTTTCTATGTGAGGGCTTAGAAGCCAGATCGTTCTTTTTTCTCCTGTATCTGTGGAACAATATGCCTAATAATGCCTTTGGTGTTGGTCAATTATACCAAAATACAACAGCCTTATTTTTAATACAATATCAATTAAATTTTTAGGCTGCAAACAAGGACAAAATACTTCACAAGAACCCTTAAGTGTTTAAGCGGAATAATACATGAATTTAATTATATGATGATCACTCTGCACTTTTTATATTACAAACAAACAAGAAACATTTCACTATCAAGATAACATATACACTTAATAGCTTAAGTGCTTGAAGGAAGATCATATTTATCCATGATAAATAGACATGTATTTGATAACATAAAGGGTAGATATATAAAAAACCAATATTGAAATCATAAGTGTTTCATATAAATAAATACAATTGTTAGATGTTTTCCAGATGTCAATAAAATGTCAAGCATCCTTAAAAGATATTACAATGTGTTATCAATGAAATATATGTAAAATTTGAATACATCTATAAAGATGTTGTAGTCATAACTCCACTTGCATGAAGTATGAAGCAGGATATGATCAATCAATGCAATTATTCTATCAGGACCACAAGTGATATATCTTATAGATTCTGTCTGTACTTTTTGCTTGATGTTATAGCTTTATTAATAATCATTTTAAAAGTCATTGTTATAGCAGAAACAAAAATGTGAAATAAAGAGATAAAAATAAAATTGTTATGAAGTATCCATTTTATAGTAGTGTTGGTGGATACTATTTTAAACTTTTGCTTTTAATAAAAACTGGCCAAGTGCAGTTGAGTCATGTACAGAGTATATTTCCATAGTTCTAATTTCATCAACTTTTAACTTAAAAATATTAAGTTTCTCTAATAGTTTACCTTAAAAATTCATCATATATAATCTGTTCCATGAACTGGTATTGTATTAGCATATGAGCATATAGTTAAACTGACTTTCAGTGAACCTGAATCTAGTGTCATTTGAATCAAAGCAGAAAATTATTTGCTATTTAAGGTCTGACATATTATCACTCCTGACATTACAGTAAGCATTGACAAGAACTCTGTAACACAATGCTACCCACAGAATGACACTGAAACTTGACTCAATGTTACTCATATTAAGCATTTTGCTAACATGTAACATATTATAATCATTTATTTACTTGTAATCCTCTCAATCCTGCTTTGTAAAAATATACTTATATGTGTTATAACTCTTGATACATATGTTTTCATCCACATTAAACTCCTACACATCTCTCTTATATCACCAACATAAATAGACTTAAACTCATTTACATCACCAACATTTTTTGATTTTTATTTATGTAAACATACTGTATTAAATAAAAATATACATTACATTTCACAGTAAATCATTCTGTATGAGGAGCTAAGTTCTTAAGATCAATGCTTAATTTGTAACATCACTAACCAAATTCTAAAACACATACATATAGAGATATATTGAATTTGGTTCAAGTCTAAAATCAAGTTATCTTTGTTGAGCATTTGATAGTAAAGGCAAAGAGAGAATAAACTTTTGTCATCAACTTTTCCTCACTGCTGGGCATGTGTCTTTCATGCTTAATAGAATTTTAAAGTCTTTACACTAATCACGAAACCAAAAAACATGAAATTTATAAGGGTTCTGATAGTAAGAGGTTTGATCCTGATTACAATGATACAACTCTCAATTCTACATGATGCAAGATTTAACAAAAAAAAAAATTCTAATCACAAAACCCTAATGCTTGCAAGAAGCGACTTACGGTTTATTTTGTTCAAATAATAAACTTCATTGTAATGTTTACAATAAGGATCTTAACAGAGTTCCTATTGTATGTAATGAAAATTGATCCTTAACCTAACCATCTTCTTCTAAGTCATAACACTCTTGACAAAGAAGTTGTGGTCATTAAAGGAGTCTATGGCTAGCCAAACAACTCATCACCATTCATCGCAATATGCTGCTCTTCTGGTGCATTTGTGGACAGGGGCATCCACAGTGGCTTTACTTTAACCTAACCTAGCCTTAATTAAATTTCCATTAGATAGATATAATCTATATATTTTGTCTACATAATTAATATTACAATAATGTGTCTACATGTTCCTTTATCTCCATGAGTTATATATAACAAGCCCTAACATAGAATTGCTTTAAGTGAACCTCTGCACCCCCGATAAAAGAAAACTAAAGAGACACTGACCCAAGTAAAGATGTATAATTATAGAGAATAATGATTATATATGATAGTCCACTTTATATTTATATCAATCCAATGTTAACATAATTTTTGAAAAAAGATCTTTGTATTGATATAGAAACATATACTTCTGGACAAGATTCTTCTAAAGACAACATTGAACCTTTGAACCATAAAATGAATCTATTGGGTTACCATAAATGTATTCAGTAAGGCTGTGACAATGAATATGATATAAATTATAGACCACAGATAATATCTAAAAATATAGTTTATTTGTAAACAAAACTTCTATCACTACATAATTAATCTGTCAGCCTGGTGTTCTTAACAATGGAAAATCTTCAACATATTCTAACTAAACTGACTCATACTGTTATCATTGATCAGTGTTTATATTCTGATGATGGTTGTTTGAATGATAGATCAAAATAACCAGAGAAACTATTAATGAAATATGTATTTACAATTTACAAAATGTGAAACTCCAAATTAAAATTTTAAATATTAAAAATAAAATGTTTTTCCTATCTTTTAATTGAGTATCTAAATGCTTAGGACACTAACTTGAAAGTCAACAAAAACAGTGTTACATCAGACACTCGCTGTTATAAAAAGATAATGAACAATTGTATTTTCATTTAACAAATCCTTGTTGTGATATTGATGTGAATAGTGTAATTAATAGTGTTTGTCAATGTCGCGCAACAAACATCAGCCTAAGTTTCCAGTTTTGCAAGGGAGCCTAATGCACACAGAAATGTCGAAACAACGTATACTTATTTCGTGCGCTAGCCACAACACGTTTATACAATTCAATCACCAAATAACAATGACCTCAAACAATTACCTTTTCGAAGCGCTGTCTGTACTCCGCCTTCTCGATCTTATCATTCTCCAGCTGCGAAATCTTCGCTGTTAGTTCTTGTAGTGCTTGATTCTCCTTTTCGTTACGCACTGCCAAGTTCTCCAGCAGTTCCAAAGCATTGATTACCTTCGGCAGCATAGCTGTAACCGCGTCAGGGCCGTATTTCTCGATAATTATTTCACATTCCTTTCCAATATCCGACGCCAGATCGTACACATCGACGACCGTCACCTCGTCGTCGTAATCCGGCATTTTGGCGGAGAAGCGCCTGTGATACGGCATCAATATTCACTTTATTTTCACCCCACCGCACGAATTAAACTCACAGTTACTGAAAACTAACCACCTCTAACAAGTGCGCCATCATTACTGAAAAAGAGAAATGTCAAAGTTTTTGAGTGAAGATTTGAAGTACGAGTGAGGGGAAAATATTAGTTTTACGTTCATAACGTTAATCGGTAACGGTTATTAAATACCGATTCAAGAAATTGCCACATCTCGTTATCATTTCATTCTTTTTTTTCTGAAAATACGAAATAAAAACTTTTCTGAAAATGTAACTTTTAATATATACATTATGATTTGATATTTTTTATAAAGTAAAGAAAACTTTAAGGTATTGATTGACCATGGATCGCAATGTCAGAACATAAATATCGTCTAATAGAAATATATTTTAGTTTCCAATTTTATCATAGTGTTATTTATACCAATTCAAAAATTATTCTGGAAATGCATATTCATAGGAAGTAATTATAAGTTATTAACACTTCCTACCTACAGGTTGTAATACATCGTACGAAGTGTCAAAATTACGGAATGAATATCACTAAAGACCCTACTACTAAGACACACTACGCCGGCTGTATCGCCAGTGGCCCGCAGGTATACTCAGCGATTTTTGAAGTTGTACAAATAAGCGACCGGTTTGGCTCCCGGGTAGGCCGAGTTCGTTGTACGAGATAATTTATCATTTTTAGAAAACATTTTTTCAGTCATTTTTACTCCTCCTACCTCTCAACTTCTCAAGCATATACCGCTGGCTCGATATTACCGATATTAATTGCCAGTAGACCTGCGTGGCAGGAAACCGCTGGATGACCCACGGAAATAGTATGTAGGAATCTCAACAAAATAAAGACTTGATACATGAATGTTTTTAGCCCAAAACAACTGCATCCTTCGTTTTCACTCATTCCTAAATAAAAAAAAATATATGACTATTTTTAAATAATGTTGACTACTTTTTTACGAATAATAATTTAGTCCTGTTTTCACATGGTAATCATTTTACAGTACAACTTATTTCAGCCATCATTTGATTGATTTTCATCAAAGAGAGCATTGATATATATTTAGATACTTTCTTAGAAGAAATGAACCTTTTGCTACTGTCGATTACATTGCAATGAGTGTACTCATTGAGATTTATCAAGATGTTCATATCTCCTTCTATATTCACTAAATGAAATAAGCATTAAAAAACATTTAAATAAGTCATGAACCAGTTATGATAATGATTTTAATGTGCAGTAGGTTAGTATTTAACTTAAGCGTTTATTTACATGCCCAAAGTACCTCACTACAAAACGATAGAATTGCGGCAACCCCGACTACATTCAGAGAGTAATAATGTTATAGACGCACATTAAAAGAGCTACAAAATTACAGTTTATTATATTATCAAAAGTATTTCTGTAAAACTATCGTAAATGCTAGTTAAAATAAGATTAACGCTAATAATAAACGGTGCCATTATGATTTAACAATCGTTATCAGTGGATATCGATTACGAATAAGTAGTTATTCGTTACTAACAATTTTTTTTCTTATAACAATTGGATGGAATAAAACTGCTCTTTAAAGCTCCAGAATTTGTAGGTCTTTTCATTTCTGTTTTACTCTGGTAAATAAATTTAGTAAATTTCATTGAAAATGATAGAAACTTCACAATGACTTTAGCGAATAATGTGACACGAATGTCTTGATGTTAAAATGATTTAACAAAAGTCTAATTAAATAATCTAGTAATGAAGTCAGTTAATAAATGATAAAAAGTCAGTTATGATGATGATAAATGACCAAATTTACTGCCATATGTAATGTTTTAAAGGAGCGTGGAAATATCGATTAATAGATGTCTGCTCGCGAAAGTAAAGCAAAGCAACAGTTGGATGGAATCAACAGGCGGGAACGCGCGGGCCGAACACATCCCGCCCCGATAATATATTTTTACAAGTTTTGTTTTTAATTAGTGCAATGAATTATCAAAATAAAGCAAACAAATTCGTCTGCCCTAATGATCGCCAACTTTCTTTGCGAGCCAAGTAAGTACTATCCAATTTTAACTTTTCAAGTTTTAAATACGCGGGAAAGTTTTCGTATACGTAATTCTAGCGTTGTTTACTGTTTGTAGAGATAGGAATCAAAACAATTTAGTGATACGAACTAGAATTTTTATAAAATTCGAATTTATTATTATAATAATATTTTTAATACATATCATTAAAATAATTTCGAAAATTTTTTTTACAACCTAGCTGGGTACGCACAACCTATTCATGCTTAAAAATAAATGTTAACTTTAATAATGTTAACATAAATTATGAGATTTATGTCGGTACCGATGTTCAAATTTATATGACCTACCTACCTTAGAGGCCGCTCTCGGAAAATTATTTTATCTGTGAACCGAAGTAATTAAAACAACTATATGTTACGTGTTACCCCAACTTACTATCTAAGCACCTACATTAGTGGAAAATGTTTCTAATATTAATAAAATCAGTAGATTTACCAAATTCTAACAATCATTTCAAGTAAAATAAAAGCTTGAAATAATTATTATTAGGTTATTACCTACCTAAGTTCGAATTTGCTTTATAGATAGATTTCTATGTTATGTAAAATTTTACTATTTATTAAGGTATGACATTATTTCGTACTACCTGCATACATAATCCTAATGTTTACATAATACCTACATATCTGCCTACCCGCACACAAAATATTTATTACCTTTGTTATCAAACGTTTATACTTACCAACTTACCGCTTTATATCCTTTTAGCAATCCACTCCCAACTTTTATCCTTTAGCCCTCGGGAATAGGTCGAGATACGAGTAGGAAGTATTAATACAAAGGAACTTTTATGAAAATTATAAATATTATGGCAAGTTTCATATTATTTGGCAGTTTTATCCGTTATGAGCAAGTAAGCTACCAAACAACTGTCACAATCTTAGTGTACGCTATTACTTTAGCTAATAATTTATCCAAAGTTTAGGAATAGATAAATAATTAAAAACGCTTATAATAGCGTCCGCGTGATACCTCTTAACAAACACAAACACAAAGACAACTAACCAAAAAAAATGTAACGTATCAAAGACCGAATAAAATGCTGTAACATTTGACTAATAGTAACGAATAAGCTGAAAAAGATACTGTAATACCTAACCAATCTATTTTCAAACTACGGCTTTACTATTACAAACTACTCCGAAATTCACATCACTTAATTTCCAAAGATAAATTATGTATAATGGTGCGAAGAGGAAAAAAAGTTTCTATCGGGTAATTTGATTTTCTAAAAATAAACTCAAGGCTGTACCGCCCTTGCGTCGGCGACAGTGTTCGCATTATCAGTACACACAGCTCGCATCCGTTTCCTGTTTTGTTCCGTTTTCAATTTACAATCACGTTAGAACATGAGAATGATATTTAAGACCGATAGATTCAATATACATATCCATATAGCAATATGTTTACACGTGAAAACTTTACACAAAGTACGAGCTGTTACTAAAGAGCATAGATTTGGAAATTGTCAGTATTCCCTTTTGACCATTTAATAATTTATTACAAGTCCTCTATAATGTCGCTGTAATCGATATTGACAATAACGATATTTACAACCGTTATCGTAACAACAGCTGTGATTTGTTATTCTCAGTGGCCAACGTTTTAAGTTGATGTACTATTATACAATTAAAAAGAAAGCAAGGTTTAACTAGAAGGAATATTGTTATGTATTTAAAATCATATAATGGTTTTAGTAAAGTTAAAATACACAATTTCTAAATGCGTCTGATTGCTGCCAAATGGTTTTAACTTGTAAGAATCCTTCACGACATGGAACTATCTTCTGGCTGGACATCTTTTGTTTATTCCTATAATAGTGAAATCTATTAACTGCTACTAAAAGTTATAACGCAATGTCCTACATTAACATACTGACCGCTAATGGATTTAGCTTCTACTTTTATCAAATCGTAGAGAACATTCAATTAAAAGGCTCTTTTTTATGTGAGATGTGGCAATAGAGTAGAGAGTCGTTTGTTTTGTCTGGATTTGAATTTAAATTTACATGACATTGCAGACAAATAAAAGTATATTATGATTAAAAAAAAAAGTTCTGATCATATAAAACAAAGTCGTGCACACTCCTACCGTGCACTTCATGCACATAACTCGATAACACGACGATTATTTTTAAAGACCTTCTCTCGCTCTCGTCTTCGTTTTAACTTCGATTACTCGGCTCACTCTATCTTTGCCTAGGTACGTGATTATTATCTGTCTTCGGGGCTATACGTGGTAAGATTTCATCTGCCAGCAGTACAATATTCCCAATTTGCGGTGTCAATCCTCAAGATCTTGGCTTCTATCGTTTTTCTCCAGCGAATCCATTTGGTTTATGAACTCATACGATGTGTAAACGAGTATGTAATGGAATATACATATCGCTTCCATAACGAATCAGTGGGTAGCATTACTCTATCTATGTTCGATTTAATTCTAGGACTGTTTATTATGTATGTTTAGGATTATTCGTTCAGCACTTATGATTGTTTATTTTGTCCATTCCCGCCATGACTAACACATTTGGACGTCTCAGTCTTATTTCTAGTAGATGCATTACGTCATCAGGCTCAATTTCTGGAAGGACAAAGACAGCTTTATTGACGGCAGTAGCTGTACGTGCTTCCTCAAATTTAAGTTAAGTACGTCTTTTTTAATTCTTCAGCAGGTTAGAAACGATTTGATCGACTTTTTGCACACTTTCCTTGTGCACATGTATCCTCAGTACTGACACGGGTATAGCTCCAGAATCTAAAGGTATTTCGCTTACTGTATCGGCCTTTTTTATTGAATTCGAATAGCGAATGGTTGTAATCCGATTCCACTGGTCCAAATATATTGCGAATCGATGTGCTATGCATTGACCAGTGAGAATCGCTTCACGCGCTATTTTATTCCGTTTTATGTGAGATGTGGAGATGTAGAAGTGTTGAACGCTAAAATCTAAATTTTTTTAAACTATAGAGTAGTTTAATATTACGTACACACTGCTATACAGGAGCTCTGCTATATAATTTTATTATTAAAAAATAAAAATAGTACTTACCGTAACACCTATCTAAAAATATACACCAATCTAATCAAAACCCATCACAGATAACCGCATTAAAATAGGACCAATCGTACCAGTGGTTTTGAAGATAAATGGTAACATTGGTTTGCACACACAAACAAACAAACAAAAAAACAAACAAAGTAACTAATAAAACATCCTCTCACCCTGAACGCATATACCGTCTCCGTCGCGGGTAAAAAATACAAAATAAAATAACGTATCATGCGCCTTACTTACTTACCTATATTTAAAACGTTCCAAAAGTTTATAAGTTATCAATGGAGCTTTACTGAAATATAGTTCGATTATTTTAACATCAATGTTTCTACGCTATACAACATTAAGTACTGAACAAACACTAAGAGAAGAAGAAGCTTATTTCCTTAACTTTTCTCACAACTTCTTGGTCTTATAACAAGACAAGTTAAAAGTTTTTCTGTTACATTTAAACCACTTTAACGATCCTCTCCTGCTGAATACAGTGATATATAAATCAATTTATGATATATAAATAAGAATCGCGCGCGTAAAATTCTAATTAGGTAGTGAGAAAAGTTATGAAATGTAATAACTGTAGAAAAAATAAAAATTCTACCTTCATCGGTTATTACCTGGTTACCATTGAGTTTACTCTTCGAATGTTGTGAAGCAGGCCTTGCTTGTATAATGCATGTATTGAAAAGAAGTGAATAATAATAATAATTATTATTATTTGACTATTACAAATACTAAATAATCTCCTATATATATAAATTAATTTTTGTCTGTATGTGTAAATGATACATTTAATCATATGGTGATCTTTAGCAAAGTTTATAAGTTTATGTATAAGAGCCCACAATGGTTTCTAAGTTGATACGATCAATTTTCAACAGGTGGCGCCACTGGCATTCTAATTAATTTCATAGATTTCCGTGGGCGCTCGTATTGGCGTACAACGCGCGCAGGGTTCAGCTAGTAGATAATAAAAATTTATACATTGATGAATTGCCGATGACCGAGCTAAATCACGCGACGATGCTATATAGTAATATAAATTCTAATCGCCTTCTTTGGATCTACTTTTCTGATTTGGTATTCATTAAAAACCAATATCTGTTGAACGATTATGGAATGTGATGATGAAATAATGGATCGTCTAAATACGATGAAATTTACTAAAAATAATGCAAAAGGATCGCATTCATCCCCGATATAATAATCTATTCTAATATTATAATTGTGAAAGTGTGTTTGTTTGTCTGTCGTTTTTTCACAACGTAACGGAACGACCTTATGGTATGATTTTTCTGTGGAGATAGTTGGGAGGATAAAGAGTGCTATAGGCTACTTTTAACCATAAAAATATATCTCATTTCTGTGGGAAGGTCGATTATAATGTATAATTCACCCAAATCAAGGAAAGTGTTTAACTACAAAGTGTTGCTTAGCAACCAATGACGGAAAGGAATCGTCAACCTTTTGTTCTTGCACCCGTGGGCGACATCTAGTGACGTAATATTTGACTATCTCACGATAACGTTTATAATTTTGTAACAATACTGTATCAAAGGATATTTTACGAACATCAGAAAGGGTCATGGATCATGGACCCTAAATAAACTAAACACATAAATCACACGTAGTGGTTAAATAGACATCGGTACGGAAAAGATTGATAGCGCAAAAAAATAACGATAAAGACCTCTTTAACCTTTCTCGAAAAACCGTAGTCATTTGAAACGGAAAGGGTTTTAGGTTATATTGTCGGTCATCTATTTCTTTCTTGATATATGGTAGAAAAGTATTGAAATCCGAGACATAATAAATTATTTTTCAAAGTTTCAAACTATATACAAAGCCTAAACATTTTCTTGCTTAATTTTTGTTTTTGAATATTTAACACCAGTTTTAGTTTATGTATTTGTATTACAGCATTTTGCTTGCACAGACATAACTAGTGCTGTTACAAACCAGCCTGATCGTATCTGATTACGTATCAGAAATTATTTTTGTTCGGAGACGTATAATTTTTTTTATAATGGCTGTTTGAAAACTAAGGAAGAATTCTAGGAAATTGATTAATACCGTCCTAAATCGGGGTATAACTTGCATATAATCGTTTGATACTTTGTACTTCGTGCATATAATTACGCCATAGTTTGGGTAGGTACTTAGGTGTATAATTTCATGAAGACCAAGATTACATTAAGGTTCAGCTTAGTAAATTGGTTAATAAGTTTAAAAACTAAAAGTATACTTCTATATTGGAAAAAAAATGTTCTGTTCAATATTATCAAGTCATAATTGAGATAAAGAATCATTGTCATCGGAATTAAAATCGGTGTGTCATGTTGTAATTACATAGGATAAGAGGAAGCAGTTCAAATTCAACTAGCGAGATTTGACCCAAACAAATTCACTAACAAACTAATACACATTCCACGTTAAATAAAACTTTTTGAAAAAGGAATATATTTAAACATAATAAAATATAAATTCAATCGAAATTGCGGGTTAGTACAATAACGTTAGTTATTTAATAAAAAATCGAATTTAGTAACGTTAGGATGAATGTAGGTCTTACTTTCTTCGACTATTCTTGTAACGGATTCGAAAACAATCTCCAACATCCCTAAAGCAAACCGCTTGAGTTGCTTTTACACACCATTTGCAGTTTTCATGCGGTACATTTAGCAGTTCTTACAAACGGTGTTTGAGCTAAAAACCTCTTAAAGGGGATATGCAGCGCTTTTTAGGCTAAACATTGCTGTAAGTACAGAAAGATAAGTGGTGTTTCAAAACAAGCGTGAGCTGCTTGTATCATTTTACCATGTTTATCATAATTCACTGAAAATCAAAATGTATTCTTTTTTACCAACTACGTATTGGTTCTGGGTTCTTTAATTAACCACCAATTATGAAAAATATTTTTATTAAATATTAGATGACCCATCCTTGTTTTGCTTGGAGAAAACTATTCCTTGCGTACATGTCTGCAAATGGCATCCGTACCGTAACTTAAACAACAGTCACACATATTTGGAACGAAGTTCCTTAACTAGAAAAATGGGAGAATAGGAACTTCTGAAGATAACTCAAAAAACTTGTTCCCTCGAACGTATATCGTAAAACTTTTAGGGTCATTAGAAGTCTTTGCCTGGGGTGTAAATTATACGTGTTAATAAACGAAGATTTCTTTGATAATTTAATTTCAAATATAATTCTATATATCATATGATATACCGATAATGACAGGACCAAATTACAAATATATTGGAATTAATATGAATAGTTATAATTTATAAATAGGCATAATGCGGTAAAGGTGCGAGTAAGAGTGAACGCCTCGTGTTCCGATTAGGGACTTAAAGGTATTTTTTTTTCTTCTATTATCTTTTTTGGCTGAAAATCCATAGCCGATGTCTTTGCTGTTGGTTCTATTCAAGGGCGCTGACAGCCATGTACCAGCCGGTGAATTGACAGCAAGATTTATTTTAATATCTGGTCAAGCGGGTATCGGTCCACGCGTAATATAGTGTTCCGTAGCTGTGACTATTATTTGATAATTTGCAAGGCTAAGTAACCTTCATTGTTTTCTATTAAAATTCGTCATAAGCACTTTTTCCTTGATTATTTTCATATGTCGAACATTATCTATAGGTGAGATCTGAGGAAAGCATATTGGACTTTAAAAAATATTAGAACTTTGAAGCTTAGTATATCATAATTACTAAATCAAAACATGGTATACACCAACCCACAATGAATTTATATTTAAGATGAAAATTAATTTTGTCCCATATAAAATAAACATATAGGAGTAAAGTACATTAACTTTAATTTTTGATTCGATAAAAATTGATTGAGGGACCTCCAGCGATTCATTTCATAAGTGCGATTCAATCATCATTCAATAAGCGAACTGTGCTTCAGAAGCCAGTTAGCCGTAGTGGTCGGCGACTATCAATAATTATCAAAGCCCTCTCGTACGCTTTGATGTGGTTTAAACAATTTCCGCACTTTATTGGTCACTAGAGCTTTCATCAATGTCTTAACCGTGACATTCAGTTTTCCGAGCGTGCGTTGCGTTACTACTAAATCATTTTGCGTATATATTTTTACACTGTAGCATCACCGTAGGGTACTATAGTTATTTGTTCTTTAGTGTATAAAAACCGTTTTTTTTGTTATACCACAAATTGCTTCTCCATATCAACTTTAGTATATGCAAAAAAATATTCAAGCTGCATGGTACGTTCTTCCTAATTAAATATTCAAATGACATTTAAGAACAGGCTATAGTCTCGTTATTGTAATACAAAAATTTTACTAAAATGCCTATTTTCTCAAAAGATAGTTTTTGTGGTTGGATCTATTTTGCATAACTTCGTCCAATTGTCTAACTCTATGCCTCCCCAAGTCTGCGGAGATGCCCACGGTTACAATAGAACCTTTTAAAAATGGACGTTATCCAGCGTACACATCAAAAATTTTTCTTTCAAATACTGCTATTGTAACAATTTTATTTGGAAGATAATTACGCCGGTAACGAAAAAACGAGTTACGACATTCAAAGCTTCTGTACCGCAGTGATCGGATACGAACGTGACTCGAGACTCGTGACACGTTTTCCCTCAAAAAAGCTCCGAATGTTTAAACTTTTATTTAACTTACGTTTGATTTATACTATGTTTGTTGTGTCAAATTTTTCTAGCTACATTAGAATTGGAGGGAACTCCTGAATGGTTCAGAGCGCATTTACAAAATAATTTGCAGTATAAAAACATGTTTTTAACTTTAAAATGTATTAATTTATTTGGGCTTAAATTATTGAATGAAAACTCAAAAGTAGATATACATATTTTTTAACACAACACAAGTAATACGTCAATAACACCCATGACCCCAGAACAAATATTTATCTATCACATAAATATCTGCCCCGGCCGGGAGTCGAACCCAGGATCCCTCGCTTCGCAGGCAGGGCCCTTACCAACTAGACTACGGTGCTGTCAAATTCATTTCATTATCAGAAAAAAATGTGTTTATTTTTGTCGTTTAAGCGCCAAACCCTTATCTGATATTGTTTGCAATACTTTATCTTATGACTGAATACCACAATGCCACCATGGTCATTAACGCCATCTTTGCAGTGTAATCCATCTAATATCAAATGGTTACGGCAAAAAACAACAAACTCAATTTAAATCAATTATTATATTCATATTTATTAAAAAAAAAATACTATTCATCAATCATTCTCTAATAAAAAACTTAGAATATCTCCTTTTTTTCTTGAAATTGGTTTTGTTATTTTGCTAAATATAGAACGTTAGTTTTGTTGTGCGCCTTTGACTGTTAGGTGATAAATCACACTACGGATCCCATCCACGAAAGAGCTACAGAAGTTTTACGATTCTCTTAAACAATTTAAAGTAATTACTTTGCAAATTTATAATTTTTTAGTAAGAATAATCTTTTGAAAAGTCTGAGCTTTATTTTCTTTTACTTCATAGTCAGCAGGCATATTAGCGTTCTGGAAGTAGATGGGGCAGCCGGCTTAATCCTAAGTGACAACCACCCGTAATATTCATGACGAAAATGCTGAACCCGTTTTTGAAACATTGCGGCCAAATCAAGTAAAACATTTCAGGGCTGACCCAAACTAGAGTGAAAGTTCTTTGTAACTTTTTTTAATGACATTAATTATATTCACTTTCAAGCGTTACTTTAGTGACGAAAAGTCTTGAAAGGAAATCCAATACTTCTGTTTATTTTAAGTGTGTGAAATTTGAAGTCTAGCCGCAAGTTAAGTAGCCATTATTCATTTAGGACATATCTAAAATTACTACTATCAAAACTTTCATCAAGCAGTCTTCAGATAGTACCTAAATTTGCAAAACTCTTAGCAAGGGACCTTTGGACATTAGAATACATTTCAACAAACTCAACTCTTATTTTTAATAAGAATAATTTTGAACGACCCGTTATTAAGCAATAAGGTTAAAAGCAACCAAATAATTTCTTATAGTAACAATTATAGATTTAAAGTAGGATAATTATGTGTATGTATGTACGAAAAAAATATTTGCTTAATCTACGCACTAATTTATTTAAAAAGTATAAATATAATTACTACTCTTATCAAACAGTGTGTAACCATGTATAATCCTATATATATGTTTGGTTGATTTTTGTTTCCTCTTTATTTAAACTGATTCAGATATACATGTTATACTAATATATGACATAAATAATCAAAATTACTGGATTTTATTTATATTTTTCCAAAGACACTTTTTGCTTCTGACTATACCATTCGTAAACATTCAGAGTAGTTTGAGAATGGATGTATGGGTTACTTATTTTTCACAATTAAGGGACGAAGTACTTTGAGAATTAAATTGAATTGCGGAGTAAAATGAGAATGAATTTTAACATTATTTATTCGTTTTTTTTTCGCGGACGAAACTGAGAATTATTTTCGAAGTACTCTGAGAATAATCGTTTAAACCAGTTATTCATATAATTTGTATGTCATTTGGTTCTCCGAAAAAATCTCTAACAATTGTGACGAATTTTACTAACACTATCTAGTTTTTTGCTATTAAAATTGATCTAGTGAGGTGTTATCTTCATAATAAACCATTTTGTGTGAAAAAATGCATCTATATTTTATTTATGCCATATGTTATTAAGTAACTAAGTATCGGTATTTA
>DWPA01002640.1:0-15436 GCA_018251375.1 Calpodes ethlius
ACTCTGTGATAAGTAGTTATCCGTTGAAATACACGCTACAGTGGCGAACACGTACTACAATATTTTAAACTTAATTTTATTATTGTACGAGGATGTAAGAAACTTTATCTTTTTCCATTCCTATAAAAGATTCAATGAAAATGGGTGTCGTTAATTTGTTGTTTTTACTAGCCAGTACGTATTCCACGTGGATGAAATAAATAAAACAGTAAGTACACCTACATCCGAATCAGCAAACATATTCATACCATAGATAATAGACCGCCCTGACTAGCAGAGAAACATGCCCTTGGCGGAATTTAAAACCTTTAATTCGGAAGGTAGAATTACTTAGGAAATATGTCGTTATTAAAAAAATATATTACAGGTAAAAAAAATGTGACTTAGAAAATGGTGAAAGATAATTTTGAAGATCAAATATCATGTAGAAATAGACTAAACAAACATACAGAATTCTCTCTCTTTACTTATAACATTAGTATAGCAAATATATAGATTTATTAAATGTCTGTTATTTATTTATAAATTTATCATCGTTTGTGTAAAGCATATGTCCATGTTGAAAATCTACTGCTATAGGTAATATGAATAAATTCTCACTTCAGAATCGACTGAGAGGATGGGCTTAATCCAGGCCTTGATTTTGAAAGCAGAAAATAGAATAAATCAATGGTTTAATACACTAGGACATACCTGCATACTACAAAAGAATCCCCAGAGGCTGGAGACAACCCTAAGCATAGTATAAGGTCTTAGTTGTCATAAGGATGCCATAGGAACTAAAGCAGTGTGTCAACAACTTCAAAGGATGAGAGGAATTAATTATTAAACTGTTTGCAAGAAATGACCACACTACCAGACTAACACATTGCTAGTTTAATAAAAACTTTTAATAAATATGAACAAAATATTTTATAACACAACACAATATCCAATGGCTTTCTTTTCGCTTCATACATAATTCCGTGGGCTCATTAAATATATTTCACGTATAGATTTGTAGGAACGTAATCCATTTCCTGTTTGTCTAAATAATAACGCTGTCCAACTTTTTACATGAAGTAGGTTCACATACACACACACAGACACGGCACTTCGATCAATTTTCATTAGCAAAATACTGTTACTTTTCTCACTTTTAGTTATCTGTATCCGCGTGTCCGCGTTAACGTAATGGATGAGATTATAGGTATGTATGTTGTAACACTATTTTCAAAAGCTTAGTGAGTTATGATCATACATTCTACCAGCCACTACATAGTATGATCTGAAGTATTTTTGCTCAACTGAGTAAAATCGTCTCAAAAACTGTCTACGTGAGAAGAATAAGATCAGATGTCCTATACTGGCTGCATGAGACATCTGACCTTATGCTTCTGATGTGGAGTACTGTTAAATGGTTTTTCATGCGTTTGTTATTTTTGTGTTATTATAATCATCGACAATATGAATATTTGTCATTCTCTATTTCTTTGTTCTGAATATTTCACTTAATATTATAAATATGAAGTGAATATTGGTCAAATTAGGTATATACGTCACTAGGGTTAACTGTTAACTAGTGATTGGTTTTAACGATTAATGATTTCCTCCTTACTTCTTCATGGATTTTCTCATAATTAATTTTCATGTTTTACATGAAAGAATGATAAACATGAACAAAGATATAATGTCAATTTAAATAGTCCCTAATAAAAATTATCACGGTTTTCTTGGCTCTTTTTCCCGCTGATATCAGATACGAATGAACCGATTTGGATGTCCTATGTTTGGCTACGATGATATTCCATGTTGGTTTTATTCTCATCGGTTCTCAAATAAAAACAATATCGTATATATGTATGTCTAAACAATCACGCAAAATAATAATAAATAAAAAAATAACCTAAACCTAAACCATAACAGAAAAAAGATCCGCATTCAAAGCAATTTCATTCTCTGGTCAAAATCTAACAATACTCTACGATGAAACCCGCAAATTGAATTTCAGTGGTAACGTCCATAAAGTTACAAATACGTTCTGCTTCGTATTACTTCATATTTTATCATTTAAGATGTTGCAAGGCTCTGCCAAAATAGTTTCGCAAGCTAACGGCATTTCACTGAGCTTTAAAATAGTGGCCAAATATACTTCAAACCACCTAACAGCTTTTTGATTACTCTAATCAAAACCAAAACGACTGAGTACCCAAGTATGTTATTGAACAATGTTATATTATCATTATTGGTTCACAAAATAAACAAATATAATATCCTATTGACCAACTTAACTAACATTTTTTGCAACTAGTAATAAATATATTTCGCAAATATAGAATACTAATTTCATCTTTGATGTATTCTACATAGTATAACTGTATAGAACGATTTAACCACATAATGTGGTTTATATATTTATATGAGTTTCAAAAACAGAAATCTTTATCTGATGGCACTTTATTGCTCCAAAGTATTAAACCAAAAAATATATGTGTATTAAAAGTTAATTATCAATTGCTTTGGTAAAGGAAAACAACTTGAGATAATCTGTACACCAAATAATTATCTACATATAATGAAAGTTTGTTGTCAATATTTTTTATTAATTTTATTGATCGTTAATTTATTGTTAACAAGCCAATATACAATATTATTTAATATCTTTTTCTTATTTTTTTGGGTAGATCATTTGGGTAAATAATAAATAATAGAGATCGTAAAATACTCCCTAGAGGTACACCAGCCCCATAATGTTTACATTTAGATTGTTTACTTATCATTATTTTAACGTTATTCGGTTTGCTTATCGGAGAAACGGTAACAGGCGAATTCCCTGCTTCCTTCCTGGCCGTCAACAAGTCGACGTATCGCCTTTAATGCTACGGATGTCCGTGGACAGCGCTGGTCGATGACCATTTATAAGTCGCCGCTCTACACGTTTATCAATGTGACGCATTTGAGTGAGTCCAGTGAACAGTGAGTTTCATGAACAATTGATGTAGTTCTGTAATGTACCTGCCACGCCTGACCGAATGACTGAGTAGCCTCAAATAACGCGTTAATTAGCGTGGTAAACTATTAGAAATTACGCGTTACTTAATGCATTAAGATGCACATATGGCTGAGACATTACTAATATTTTTGACAACACTCAAAACAAAATGTGATTAATTTATAGTGATAAGTACAAACTATAAACAAGCAACCGTATTTTGATCAACTTGTATAATTATCTTAATTGAAGTCGTCAGTCGATCGGTCCCAATATATTTCATGTACTGTTGAAAATTTGGACACCACGCCGGTATCCTCGGCCTGACTCGTGTGCTTTGACTACTTTCACGGCATTATGTCACTTTAGCGCTCACCACCCCGCGTGGTGTCTGTCTGTGGTGTACCGATGTCAGTGCCATATTTATAATTATTTTTAATCTGCAATGTTTGTGTGTCAAATCTTGAGAGCTGAATAAGAACTACTTGCTCTTATAATTAGTATTTCATATTTTACACATTGCATTAGTTACGATGATAATGAGTTTTTATTATACACATCACCTAATAATAAACTCAAGGTTGGTTTCCGTTAGAGTAACTCCTCTACGAAGAACAGTAATTTTTTTATTGTTAATTTATATACGTGTGTATGTTATTCTTGTTGGTAAGTATTAGTAAACGTTCAGTTAGTTATTTATTTAATTCCATGCTTTAATACAGTAACAGTATAAAAGCGTGCATTAAGTTTTCTTTTAAATCTACCCTTATCTACCTTTAAAGTTTTTTATACTTATTAGCGTATTACGATTTATTGTCGTGTACCGAAGCCTACCTAGCTAAGTTTAGACTGATATGTTCTAGAATAACAATAATTGGAGGACCATTAAAATACTTACTTATTTTTTTGCAAACTACATCAAGGTGTTCATTGCGCATTTTGTGCAATATATGAGGTTGTCCTATATAGTCTATATTATATTTATTGCAGCTAATGTATCTCTGTTTGGAATCTCTAATATGCGTTTTCGTCAAAATAATTTACTCATCAAACCTCGAAACCGAGTTAAACAAAACCACCTAAAGATTGCTGCAACTGATAAAACGCGCACGATAATGAAGATAAATGACTATTATCATGTAACGTAACTGTCAAATCTGTGTAGATTTACTACGCAGATATAGTCAACAGTTTAGCGAGCTAATTAACGCCTTAACTGGATCTACACAAAATAAAATGAAAGCGATAATTAAGGTGAATTAGGACGCTGTCGTTAATATTAACACGATCATTCTAGAAAGAACGCTTTTTTGTCAATGGTCACGCTCAGTAAATTTATAGCAATTACATTTGGTGCAGAAACGGAGCGCGAATAGAAAAGCGTTTTTTCCAGAGGGGATGAGCAGCTACAACCATAATATAGTCCCCGTAGAAGGAAAACTACCATTACAGCCAAAATCACTTTTATTACATAATCATAAAATTTACTTTATAGATTATTCGGATTTACAACAAAATATATGTAAACAAAATGCTATTGTATCTCCTCTAGACAAAAAGTTTTAGCAATTTTTGTATAAAAAATTTCACTAAATTTAAATTTTCTCGAAAATTTGTCTTCTATGAGAACGATATTTACTATATATAATCAATCAAAGCACATGTCTTTTATGAATCTAATTCAATTTTTTTTTTTTTTAACCTATTACTGTATAAACAAGGTATTTCAAACAGGTTTTTAATAAACGATAAACGGTTATTAATAACTAATTTTGGCAGTGTTTTTAGCTTAGCAGTTAATGACCATGCATATTCTCCTTATCTCTGTTTATCTAAGGTAATGTGTCGTACACGCAACGGTCTGTAGTGTTTCGCGTAACAAATAATAAATTGCACATCATTTTCTTAAAACTTCCGGTCGCTGTTGAAAAAAATACATAATCACAGTTCAACAAATAACTTCATTCACTACTAATCATCGACAGTTACAAACGCCCATAAAGCTTTAACACGCCATGTATTACAATATTGTTTATTACGAGTTTATTGCCGCGACGTAAATAAGCTCGTTTAAGTTATTTTACGAGATTCTGCAAGGAGAGATGTTTGGTCCATAAAATATATGTTACGCATGTCACAGTTGTGCGGTAACTTCCTCGCTAGCACACTATTTGGGTACGAAATGTTTTACAAGGAACTAGGTTTTTATAAATGTAATTGCTGTCTTCAATAAACGTGTTAAGTTTCGGCTATTACTAAAACTTGTTAATTTTAAACTTTAATATGTTTAACACAGGCACCTATACCTGTAGTTATGATAAGTCATGCCTTCCAAGTTTTTCAGAATGTAACTATTCCAAGTATTGTTTACAAATATCGTAAATGAAAGAATATCATTACGGTTATTGTTCGACATTGAGATCAACATTTGCAGAAAGGTTTCAGTCTAACCCCAAAGATCGATCATTTGTAATGCAGAACTCTCTGGGTCAGGACGCAAATCCAGTATAATATTGTATGTTGGTATGTATACTGTAAAGACGATTTTTTTCAAATACCGCACAGGCACCAGGTCGTCCCAGTAATTAAATATTTTAATTATGATTGCATCTGCACAGAGTTTTCCTCATCCATATTGTAGTACTTGAGGTAGCCGTATCAGTTTAGCCAATTCTTTATCTCATTCCCTGGCTCGTGTGTTAATTACATTATTATCATTTTTTTTTAATAGTTTACAGAAGCACCCGAAATTATTTTAAATTTCATAATCCAATAGTTAACTATTCTATGTAAATGTTTTCTTAATTGTTTCGAAACGTTTTCAATTAAACATCTGCGAAACCGTGAAAGCAAAAATTACCTAACATGCATAGATTAGTTATTGACAAATTAACTAAATTGTATGAATTTAAATTTAGAACTATTGCTTTTGTCGTCACATTTAGACGACCTGATCAACCTTGACTCGCTAAATAGTTCTTCTGGTAGGGTCTCTACTCGCTGAGTCGCCAGTCTCGGGTTTAATTCGATACAGATGTTTGAATAAAAGACAAAAATTGTTGTTTTTAGGTTATGACAACAAAACCACTGTTTACAAAGCTACACGTGAACATTAAAAGATTTAATTTTATAATTGTGCCGTATTTTGGCAGCGGCGGGCACCGAACCTACCTGTTTTCTGTACTGAGGAATTTTAAGAGAAAGTCTCATGAGGATAATTTATTATGTTAAGACCGCGACAGACAAAGTGTGACGACGGATTGCTAAACAGCTTCACCGAAATCGGACTATGTTTTGTGTATATTATGTTTGGTTCATTAAAACTAAACTTCTTGCATTGCAGGAATTCAGGGGCAAATAATATTGTAAAAATAAATTTTACAAATCGTAAACAGGTGCTATTCTTTAGCTAGCGATTCAACAAATAGCAATTTAGCAAGGATATGTTACATGTTATTTTCAGATTAATATCATTAGGTAAAATAATTGCAATATCGACTTTGCGCGCCATAGAACTGGGTTTGGAAACATTTTGTATCTGTGTACCATACATTACAAATTACAGTTCCTATGTTACATACATATATGCTTGTCACAGCTGCGTCCTTACACGTCAATTAATGCGCTAAGAATGATACAACAGTTCAGCGCACTAAGTAACGTGTCAATTCACACACAAATTAATGAGAAGTAAAATTTGTATAGAACTCCATTACTGTGAACAAGTATTTAACGCGTTAAATTTATCGAGTTAAAGCCGTCGGTGTCGATAGCTATGACTCCTCAGCAGAAGTAGCAAAAAGTCGCAATCCATTATGCGGAATATAAACCTATACAAACTTAGGTTTATAAGCTGCAATGGCTGACGATATCAATGGCTGGTGCCCGATGCATCTGATCTAATAAGATAGTATTCAAAATGATGATGACGATGATTAGCATAAAAAAATACGAATCAAAGCCCATTGTCCACACCGGAGAGATGTTTACGATAAATGGATTGACTTTCGTCACGCGATTGTTCGATAGTGTAAAAGACTTGAAAGATTAAGTCATTATCTTCAAAATTAAGTCATAAATTTCAACATTATGTAAAAGTGAGATATTTATTTACACATAAATTTTTGGTTGTTGTGGCTAGACCACGGATATGGTTTGTTAAAAGCTCTACTTACCACATTATTGGTGAACTGGACGAGGCTGATGTTGAGAGCGAGAACTTCGCTCAGCAGCAGCAACAGTCCGCCGGCCAACCACATGGTGGCCACATCACGCCACCACACCACTAGTCCAAAACCAAAATTTATAACATGAAAATATACATATCACCAACCCCACTGCCACGTTGAAATAATTTTAAAGTTTCATGTTACCAACTTAATCCTTCTTTAAAATTAAAATCCAAAATGATCACCTGAATATTAATTTTAATTGGTAAGTTTTGTTTTAATCAGACATAAAATGGAAATCAAATCATGAAAAAAAATTAAAAGACAATTTTGGCGCCATACGCACAGATACAACATCACTTAAAAAAAGAACAGTTAATAAATATAATACCTAAAAGATTTTTTTTTCAACGCGCGTTTGCGTACGCTTTTGGAACGACAGTGCCGGCGCATGCGCGCGAGTGCGCGGCGCGCGTTCCGATGCGCGTTGCTCAACGCACTCGGTGTAAGCTTCGCCGTATCAACGCTAAACTTGCGTGACGAGACGGCCTATCCCCGCTTATCATAATCACCTACCCGTTGTCTAATTAGTGAGTCCAGTGACGAACTAATCAATCAATCAGTCAACAAATAACTTATTAAAGTTTGTTGGCATATTCATACCCGGATGTTATTTTTCTCTAGTATATTACTCTATTAGATAGGTAGTTATACTTTATTATTGATTTTAGGTACCATTTTTGCTGTATAATAAATTCCTTATAGAAGGGTCCTTTGGGTTCCCGGTTACATTTGTACAAGTGGCGATCATCTGTAAGAGGTAGCAACGCATCTGTGATTAAAATAGTGTGGTACAAATGACTGATAAGGCTAAACCACAACAGTCCTAACGCCATTGTTATTATTAACGAATAATAATTAACTTATATTCTTATTAACACTTAATACGAACACTTACTAAACAACTACAGACCCTCTTATAGTGCGAAGATTGTCAGAGATAGGTATCCATGGCTAGCGAGGATATTGCCATTACAAGCTTGTTTATTGTTTTAAAACAATAAAAAATTATAAGTGGTACTAATTAATTTTTATTTGAAGCTGAATTTACAACACCGCGAACTACATAAAGATTTAATTAAATCGATATTAATAAAGAGCACAGTGTCATAGCCGTTACAAAAATAATTTAGCAAAATTTGGTCGTTATAGACTGTATATGGTATGTAGGTACGAGTGTATTACAAATAAGATTGTTTATCAAGCTTTACGTAATAAACAGCTGTACCTACCGGGCCGCCATTGAAAGGGTACTGGGTTTGATTCCCAGCGAGGCAGAGGGCTGAGTGATGAATTTAAATGTCTGTTCTCCGTCTAGGTGTGTTTGTGATCTAGTATTTGTGTATAGTTCAAGGTACCTATGACACAGTTTAGCTAAGTGTCTATATACACGTGTGAGAGTTACGCTAATTTCATATATGTTCCGCAATCCGAATGTACGAGTAGCGATTTGTATTTTTATAGATTGTCTTTTCGTGTTCATGGTTTTGTGATAGCGACAGCGCAGCATCGAACCATAAAAAGTAGTGGTAAAATTCAGACGTGCGTAATTTTTTTGTGTTATTGTCGCATCTTGTCGCAGGTGCGAACAGGCTTTCTGAGAGTGGTCAATAAAGTCGCTATATTGCCAGACTATTAACCTTCCTTATAATTACGGCGTCGGAGAATACAACACTAACAACCACGAAATTTATTTATTCGATAAAAAATTACAAGGCAATAAGAAATTATTCCAGCACACTATACCTACTTCCTGTGAATACAACACCGTCGAATTGAAATGTCATTACTAGCCGGAACTGTATATAAAATAGATGTCCGCTAGCTTGACCCATGACTCTTGACATGTCTCAAGTGGTTCCCAAGCATCCGCTCCCGAGAATCTGCCTCCAGGCAAAATGACCAAAACTTTCCTAAACAGATTCCTCTCTAGTTTTTTCAACTGATCAATGGACTGGTTGTCGGCCTTTAAAGAAGATACATTTTATTTCATTTCTTTAAGTTATTAGCAGAAAAATAAATGGTTATCTGATTGATCTTGAATGTTAGGAACAGCAAAAGGTATTATCAAAACGTGGTCGGCCAATCAGGAAACGGGAAGTTCATTTGGTACACATTAGAACAGCAGAAGACCCACGCAACATGTAACCATTTAAAAGAAGCCTTTAAAGGCTATCTTAGGAAGATGAAAGATTTGCGATATTTGAAAAAAAAATTGACCATTATTCTTTTAAAATTACCGATTAGGTACCACTTTCATTTGTCAATAAAAAAACTCATTCCCACACTCATATTGGTACATATCGGCGATCGTAATTAAACGACATTACCACCCAAGACTTCTTCGCCACTTACCATCAGATGAGATTGCGATCAAGCGTTGACTTCTAATTGACGCCGTGGTCTCTTACGTTGTTTAGGAGGACAGACCAAGTGGTACCTTACTAAGTAGTAAGCTTTGAGTCAAGGGTCATTTACATACATTTCTAACGTTTAGGTTAAAGTAACATTGCTCTTCCTTACTAATATAATAAAAAAGGATCGGATTTCAAAAACTCTTTCACCAGCAGAATGAAACCGTCACTCACACCAATTTCACTGAGTGACATGGACATAGACATTCAATGTTAATTGTAGCCGGTAATCCTTGCGAAGCCAGGGCGGGTTGCTAGTAGACGAATCTAGAATAATAATGGTAAAAAATTGCTGATTTTACAACGAAATCGGAAGCTATCTTTAAAAACAGTCTGTCTAACGTATGAATATGTATATATAATTTAAATATAACAATTCACTAATTTACCGAAATTTGTCGACCGAAAAACAAAACTATAGATAAATGTAACAAAACAATCTCTGTCTACGATCTGGAGGGATCGTAAAGGACGCCATTTTGAGACTGTCTCAACAACGCTTCCCTCTCGTGTCGCAATAAGATAACTGCTATATGTATACTTGTTCGAAGTGGGTACGTCCCTGATATTTTTTTATTCTTGTAATTTGAAAAACGGTCAAGTGCAAATTAAATCCGTGACTAACTAATATCTGTTGAACTAATGTCATTGTAACTATCATTAAAACCGACACGGCGCTGGGTCGTCTTCTCAGATAATAAGATGAGTTAACGCTTACGGCGTTAACCGCTAAGCTAGGCTAGTTTATTTATTCTGAACTAATACAGCTATGTAAGTAAAAGATGATGATATTTTTTATAACGTAGATAGAAATATCTAACCTGTTCAATAAACGACAAGTCAAATCTGTGGCCTATCCATGACCTATGTGATTTATAAAACAATTTCTTAGTAAAGATATAACGTATCGCACACAGTTTGATGTCATTTTTACTATTTTACAATTTATTGACGCAGGTACAGTTTTGTGATAAACACGAAAACAAAATTAGGGTATCAAATAATATCTTTATCTTAATTATCGCCATTTTGGCGCTGATTGTTGTGGTGATAAGTAGCGAGCATTCATGGAACTAATGAAAAGAGATGCAATAATAAAACGTCAGTTCCCTAATCAACGTCTAAGTTAGTTCCCGAGATGCTCAAAAAAAGCGCCTCGAATCGGCAAACAAAATGGCTGTAATTACGTATGGTAAAATCTATGAAACGTATTATAGACAATGATGAAAAATTTATAATGCGCCTGTTAAAACTGAGTAATAATTGATATGGGTACAGTTACTCAGATTTCATACTTTAGTAACTAATGTGTATTTCGTGATGAGCGTTGAGGGAGTCGTAATGAAATTTACAGATCTATAATTTGGACTGTTTCGATCACGATGTAGGCTGGTAGCCTATCCGTCTGTAATTAACCAAACCACACATAACAAAATCACACTTAGCTATAAATAAACACAAGTTATAATAATACAAGCATTACATAAATTATGTTACTGTGAACGAGTGAAAGCGAGTACGTATACACGAAAAACGTTTTCGTCGCAGAATTTATTTGAATATTCAAACAAGAACCTACGTGGTTTTATGAGTCGTCCGATATAATAAAATTTAACATTTACAAACGTAATAAACATGACATATTTACGTTTTGCTGAATAATATTTATAAGTATAGACGTATCATCTTCCTGAGCCTTCTGAGTCCAGCGGATGCCCGCTGTCTTCTTTTTGTCACCATTCTCATTTATTCTCTTTTCCAATTTTGAATTAACTGATTCGTAGTATGTGGACTAGTACATACCTATACAGAACAACCTTTTCCTACTTTGTCCCTGTCGCAGTCAAGTGATTAAAATTGCCGTTTAATGTCTCATCCACCCTTTACGTAGCACAACGTCATTCACTAAACGTCTAAATGTCGATCAATACGTTGGGCAGTCCCAACGTTCAAAACTTATCGGAACACCGATGCGCCAGGTTTCGGTCTGTTTCAATTTTAATGTTATTTGTCAGGGAATGATCTAACCACGTATATGTCTGTATATATTTGTATAACTACATACTTGCACACAAATAACCCACCCACAAATAAAGTAAAATGTTACTTAGAGTTAATTAGAGTAAATAGAGTCTTGGTATCAAATAAAAAAAATACTAATCTAATGCAAATCATCGCATTTAAGAATGCTCATGTTATCGTACCGTATCAGAGAGGCTTCACATTATTAGACAGACTACTGATGCAAGTTTGTCCTCAAGCTCCCGCTATCAGAGATTTAACGACGTCAAATTAGTCAATACTCTGAAAAGTGATATCTATCTTTGCGTGACCAGTAACCAGTAGAAGAAGTAGTACAAAAAATAAGGAAGACACAATTGACACTGCTTTTACGTGCTCTTGCAATATACATGAAAGGTTAACGTAAACGAATTAAAATTAAACAAATTGACGGTAATTTCCGTAGCCGCAGCAAATGGCTGAACATTCCGCCTGACCCGGCCGCGGCCCCGGCCAGCGATCACAAACACTCTCACATCAATCTCAGCGCCGTGTAAACTTGAATCAAAAGTGTGCTGAGTAATTAAAACGGGTGACATAAGTGGATCCTTCGATCAGTTTCGCAATAGATTACGCCATTAGAAAGCTGTCGCACACGCAGGTTCCTGCTGACATACCTTAAAAAGAACCAAGCCAAAGCCACGACCATTTAAATTCCCGCCACGACCTTGCATGCAATTGAAGAATCTGAGCACTCATTTCGCTTGGATCATAAGCCACTCACACGTGATTTGCGATTGCAATCCAGGACAAATTTGCACAACATCACGGCAACGCTTAAATAACAATATATTTTAATGTACCTATCCTGTAAGTGATAATGATATTTTCCTAACTTTTCTAAGCGCATATAAGCGATACGAGTGGCGCAATAAGTCTATCTAGGGGAGCAGGGGGTTTAGATAAAGCGCTTTTCTATTCATACTCATGCTCCGGCAGTTACATTATTTTCCTGTACGAAAAGTCATTGCCGTACATTTTGGAGAGCGAGGGGGAAAAATGATTTATCTAGCGGGATGCGGTATCAGATACTTTTCTGCCGCACTCCGACAAAATACAGCAAATAATCTTGTTTTTCTACACTAAATATCATTGCCATAACTTTTCTGAGAGTAAACATGAATAAAAAACGACTTGTGTTATGAATAAAAGGGGCTAAGGTGATAAATGCAAAAATACAAATATATCATTAACCAACGACGGACATTTTTTAATCATCGCATTTTTGTTTCACTAAAAATGACAAATGCTGTCAAATTGTCATTGCCATCAAGAGTATCAAGTTGACGTTGACTAACCACAATCGTGTCACGTCATTTTGGCAGCTTTGAATAATGATTGACAATATTGAGTCAATGTCAACCTGTAGACTTGTCACTTTGACACCGTCAGAGTTTCCGATCCTATTAATCCTAATCCTAATAGAATACAAGTTGGTCACGCAACGGTATTGAGTCAGCTTTTACATTGCATTTTGATAAAATAATTGTGTTAATATTCATTAACCATGGCTTACCTGACGCAGCCGGATTACGTGAAATATGTTTGCTCTTGTGGCCAAATGAAACCTATAACTAATTTGTATTTTTGTCGTCATTGTTTAAAAATACGCTGCGGTTTCTGCATCTGTCATGAGGTAAAATATTCTTGGATTATATTTCTTGGGATTCCTAAATAATAATGTGCATCAAGGCTTAGTATATTCCAATGTGCGAGAGTCAAAAGTTGCATTAAGTTGAAGTAAGATTGAGGTATACACAGTTGAAACCTCATGGCACTCACAGCTCATTGATATTCGCGGTGCCGCCTATGCACAATACCCAACCCATATGCTAAGCAGAGTACTATTCATCCAATTTATTTCTACAAACATTGTCTTACCCAATTTGATGCATTTTCACTGATAATGACTACATTTTTATGTACTTTCCAATCTGTTTACGCTTTTATCCATCCAGTACTATATCAATTTTGGACATCATGTGTATTGTGGAATGTAAAAACATGTACTATAATATTAGTTAAATTATAGAATTATTTGTCTACAATTCTGTTATTAATTGCAATTCCTGAGAGCTGTTTAGCTATTGATTTTGCCCCTTTAGTCAATAATACGTAAAATAGTTTGTTGAATTTTACTCTGATATAAACAGTGTTTTACCAACTTGTTGTGTTGTTGTTTTGTTTGATTACTATTATAACTTAATGATTCACTAAGCTGCATAATGCTATAAAAAGAAAAATATGTATGCTAAATGAAAGCTGACAAATAGACATTTTTGTAGTAGAATATATTTGTTGTAATTATTTTAAATGACAACAGGTACTTATGATTTGTATTTCATTATACCAATATTTTAAGGCCAGAGCTCTTTCAAATTTGATTTTAGTGTGTCTCTGATCAAAGTGATTGGGTTGAAATATTAGTAAAATAACTTACAAGTTGTGAGTACTAAATTGCATTTATAATGTTTAATATCTACATTGATATAAGTTTAAATTGTTTGTTATTATAATGATGTATGTAATGGTAGATAGTCCATGTATAAGAGAATCAAATCATTAACATCCCACATACAGGTCTCGCATAATTATGCAAAATTTCTTATGTTTAAATGGATGTTATTAGGTGGACTCCCACTACTGTGCAAACTGTTTGGAGAACATGCCGTCATCGGAAGCACGGCTTAAGAAAAACAGATGCAGTAGCTGTTTTGACTGTCCCAGCTGCTTCCACACCTTGTCCACACGTGCAACTCTCACCCAGCCTCGTCCAGAGCCTGCAGCCGGAGATGCCAAGGTGGAGAACAAGCAGGGCAAGAAAATGTATTACCTATCATGCTTCAACTGTAGGTGGACGTCTAGAGATGTAGGGATTCCAGATCAGCCTGTAGGTGAGTAAGACAGTTTATATGTGTACCTGACATAGTAACGAGCAGTAAAAGGGATATAAGGAGCTCTGTTTATTGTAGAATAATAATACTAAACATCTTACTCTGTTCGTAATGCAGAGTGCTAAACAGTGGAGTTTTATTAATGTCGCTAAGCTTCTTCTGAAGAAAATGTATGGTGTGTCTACCATCTAACTTAATGAATATTCATTCTAGCAATATTATGCTAGCTCAGAATACTCTAGTCCCATGTTAACATACTAAGGAGTCATAAAAGGATACAGAAACTGGCCGCTTAAACTGCATATATCATTGAGTTTATATTAATTCATTAGCATTGTTATGTACTAGTATCGGTATTTGTCTGTAAAGTCCGCCCGGCTCTTGCTGGAGTCAATTGTCAAGTGATTCATGTTTTTCTGCTTTCTTCCATTATGGCTGTGATGCCATTTCTATTCATGATTGGAAATACCTACTTACCATTAGGAAAATCGTGCACTATTTACATAAAATAGTGATGGTAGGTTTTACTAGCCTAGACAGTCACCACCCTCTCAAAGGTTAATTAAGAAAGTGTTGTAGCAGTGAAGGACAGCCAGATAGGACACATGGGAGATGTAATCTGATATTCTAGCATTCTACAGATAAGTGGGAAAAACATTATCAGCCATGTAGTTGGCGGTAAGAATTCTGCATTTACGTAATAGGTATATAAGTATTAATATTTATATAGGTCCTTATATTGAATATCCTGCGACACTGGATACGAATGTAATTAGTATACCGAGGTGTGAAGGCGGTCGCCGGGTGACCGCAAACATGACTGTTACAAAGCATTCAAACCAAACACAAACATAACCTGTATATGTA
>DWPA01002641.1:0-15433 GCA_018251375.1 Calpodes ethlius
AAAGGTTTACAACAACCAACCGGTAATCCGACATCGATGGCAACAATAGCGGACAAATATTGACCTAGCGCTAGTGCGACTCCTCTTCCGTGGGTTCCGGATTGCATAAGTTTTTCACGTAACATCGTGTTCGCTTTCGAAATTGTAATGCCAGTGTATCAGGGAGGATTACAAAAACAAATGTATGTAAAGTATATTAAACGAAAACAAACAGGAACAACGAAAGCGCTGCGGCGCTCGTTGTACGGCACATCGCCGCGGCGCGCGGGGCTCTAACTCGGGCAAGGAGGGCAGACAGGGGAATAAAGTAATGGAGGACAGAGTACGGTCCGATAATCGCTTTGTACAGCGTCGCTCGTGTTTTAATCAGCAATGTAGAGAGCGGTGTACGTTTTTATTTTTGTTTCGCTTCACCCTTTCAGAGGCAATCAGTCGCGCGTTGTTACACGGAGAGCGACACGACTCACCCCTCCGTCCCCGCTCCGCTCACTTATTTTGTCGCCATTGTTCGCAGCGGCTGGGCCGGCCTTCGCCGTGCATTATACCGGCCGCTCCACGGTCTATTGCCGCATGGCCCACGTGTTGCACCCGCTATCATGTCGCATTACCGCCTTTTTAGAGCTCTGCAGTCAAAACGAAACCCTTATAGTTTCTTTATGCCCGTACGTCCGTCCGCAGACTAGCTCAAAGTTTTATAAATGACATTTAAAATATAAATAAAATAAACCATTGCAGTTGCAAAGAGGCTAAAGTTCACTTGAATAAAATGATCTGTTATTTTTTTTTAAATAGTCGACAAAATGAAATACCGACAAACATCAGTAACACCAAAAGCCTGGTGTGTTGTCGGTTGAGTAAGAAGGAACTGGCTCAAGTACCCGGCCGGAATTCACCGCCTAGCGACTCGTAGACGGCTCACTCAAGCTATAGGCGAGTCCTGAAGATAAACCGATATCAGTGACTTGATTATTGGACGATTATTAATATTAATCCTGTCGACGCTTTGAACAACATGGTATGCCAACATGAGATTGGGGCTAAAACTATGCACCGCCCACTACGGCCTAAATTGTATATCAATATTGTATTTTATAATAGCCAATAACAATAAATCCGTCACATCCAATTTTTGTGCATTCAGGTGTGCTGCCATAACGGATTGAACGCAATCAATTGCCTCGCGTAATGTAGAGATTCATAGTAGTAAGTTCGATTCAGTCATACCTACACGTACTACTCCGGAAGCGTGGGGCAGAAGTGTGGTTACGCTGTCCTTTAAGAAGGGCAATAAGACCCGTTAAAAGAAATATAGGCCCATTGCACTTCTGAGCCACATTTATAAGCTAATTTCGAGATCACTCATAAATCTCATTGCACGCAGGCTTGACGACTTCCAACCTCCCGAACATATAGATTATACAAAAGATCGAGGAATATAACTTGCCACTATGTGTTTGCCTTTGTGGATTATGAGAGAGCCTTCGATTCTATCGAGACCTGGGCAGTACTGAATTCTCTTCAGCGGTGCCAGATCGGCTATATATATCGGTATATCGAGGTTTTAAGGTGTTTGTACACATCAGCCACCATCTCTGTCAAAGTACACAACACAGCAACGAACCCTATCCAACTACAGTGGGGTGTCAGGCAAGGGGACGTTATTTCCCCAAAACTGATCACCGCTGCATTGGAAGACGTATTCAAGCTGATGGAGTAGAAATAATATGGTATTAACATCAATGGCAAATATGTCACACACCTGCAATATGCCGATGATATAGTTATCTTGGCAGGGTCCCTGGAGGAACTTGCTTCAATACTCGGGGACTTGAATAGAGCCTCACAACAGATAGATCTTAAGATGAACATGCACAAGACAAAAATCATGTCCAATGTCCAAATCACTATATGTGATCTCATCCTCAATGATAAGATCCGTAGACGAACGAGAGTAACCGACATAGCTAAAATATAAGCCGGCTGAAGTAACAATAGGCTGGCCGTAAAGCACCGAATACCGAACCGGCCATATAGACCGAACCGATAACCATAAGGGAAGAAAGATCCTTGAATGGTGTCAACGTCACGGAAAAAGATCGCCCCACAACCAGATGGACTACCGACTTGAAGAAGATAGCGGATATTCGCTGGATTTAGAAGGCTCAGAACCGGTCTGAGTACCGCAAATCAAGGGAAGAAGGCCTTTGTCAGGTAGTGGATCTTCAAAGACTGATAGATAATTAGATAGTTGTAAGTTGATCAACTTTTACTCGTTGACTTGTAAATCCTAAGTAGTCGTAATAGTTTTCCTCTAAAATTGATCACATATACAACTTCCTTGATTTTTTCACGTGCCCAGGTTTAACCATGTGGCTGGGAAATGTCCCCATTGAGAACTCTATAAAAATTCCGATTTGATTACAGAGCCCTAAAAACTCAGTTTGAGGATCGAGCGGCGACGTGAGGCCCGGTTGCGCGCTATCTGCGACTGTGTCATTATTTCATCTCATTCTGCTCCCAACAGCTATAATTAATAACAGCACAATTGCAAGTGCGGCACTGCCGGTTGTCAGCGGACTGTGTTCGCTCAAAATAGAGTACAAATAATTATGTCGTGCTCGTTCACGTCTGGAAAAGTAATTTCTTATTTTCCAAATGACTGTTTTAACTCGACCTGCCCGTCTTGAGAGTCATGAAGCGGGCTGACTATTACTACAATGTTTCTTGAAATCACAAGGATTTTCTTTGGAGAAGGCCAAAAGTCCAAGTACTCAATTTGGTGACTATAATCCCTATCTCTCTCCTTCTGAATATGGATGGAAAGATAGATAGATAGACTTACGATGAACACAGCTTGCAATTGGGATGAATGACCTAAATAGCTACTCGAAGAGTAACTACAATAAATTCCAGGTGAAATTAAAACAAATACAATATGATTAGTAGCCTGTGTTGAGTTTGGTGTAGTTAGATAGGTAGGATTTGAACTTTTGGCCACCGTGTTGGTGTTTGAGGTGAGATCTAAAATTATTTTCAAACACGCGGGGACGCACGCAGCAGCCGACCCGAGCGTGCGTCCGGCTGCGTCACGTGACCGCAGGCGACGACGGGGGATTTGTCACGCTGTTGCCACTTCACTCCTGTCCCGATATCGCGAGCCCCGTAAACAAGCAAATATTACGATACGCGACATACTCGACACAGAGAGAAGAAATAAATAAAACGTTCATTTGGCCATTCAAAATGGTAACAAATATATCGAACAGGATTGTATTGGGATTGTGTTATAGAACACTGAACCGAACCAATGTGTTTCGGGATACGCGCATTATAAAGCTCCACAGCTCTAGTTTGATTGATTAGGTATTACTCGGTCATTTGCAAATCCTACGGGACCCTGATACTGACGCCAAGAATTCCAACCAATTGAGTAAGCAGAAATACAAATAAACCTGACTTCAACAAAAATAGTCTTCACACAGCCTCATTTTTTTTAAGAATCAACTATCTAATGATATCTCGCACGATGGGTAAGTGGATATCGTTATTATTTGCGAATGGTTGCATTTGTAAAGAGTGCACATTGCTGTACAGTATTCCCATTTCTGTCGCCGTAAGGTAAAAGGACGTTTACATGGCTATGCCTATGGCAACTGTAACACGTTTGTTTTGCGAGTGTAAGGTAACTTTCGTGTTACGAAAAGGAGCCGTGGGTGAGCCCTAAAACACGAACCTCCACTTACCGGAGGGACTCAGGGTACTAACGTAAACCGATTCACGAAAGACGGATGGACCGTGAATACTAGATGACCGCTCAATTCTGCCAAAAATTATGATTGACTGAGCGATATAATTGTTCGACGGTTTGCTGTGGGCACCTGTGTAGATAGTCGTCAGCACGCACCACCGCGAGCACACTCCCTTTGTCGGCAAACGTCGGTTATTCCTGTGGCCGTGTTTGCGCGGGACGTTTAAACGCGTCCATTTATCGGCCGCGACGACACGCCTCATTGTTTTATATGTGATTGTTTTTGAAAAATGGCGTCGCGCCGCGCGATACGCGCCAATTAAACTGCCGAAATTTACGGCGGCCACGCGCAGGAGGGCTCGGGGATTTTTGTGTGAAAAATAATTATTACCCTCGGAGCGGGCCGGCGCGCGGCGGCGGCTCGTGCCGTTTATTTATACTCCGTCTTTTTTATCCCATCCTATACGTAATCTTTGCAATATTATTTAAATCCGCTTATAAAGTTAATAGGCGAGCTCGTTTATAAAGTTGGGCAACGAAAATAACTTTGTTACTTTTTGGCACTTTCTGTACAGTATATGATATTTATAATTAAATGCAATTACGAACCGTCGTGTCAATAAAACTTTATGTACTGGTAAAACAACAATCAGATTAGTGAATTTCACCACTTATAATAAGCGGTCATTACTGTCAAAGATATCAATTGGCTTCAGAATGGGTCACCCTGGGTAATGCGCTCATAAATAGAGCATATCAGTGTATCAGTCGCGGTCACAGAGAGACGGGTGCGAGCTGTGCGCCGACTTGGCGATCACCTGTTATATTCCGGACACGGGCAAGGGCGCGTGCCTGGAATTCTCCAAACTGTATATGGGAATGTAAAATATAATATTAATCTTCCTTGACGTTCTAGTACAACAAGTCGCGGTGTGACGCTCCTTCTTGGCTGTAAATTGTATGCCGACCGCCAAACCATTAAGAATTTTAAAAGCATGAGTTTTAAAGCTTCTAGGTCATTCTGGAACATTTTGAAAAAAGGTAAAAAATAATATTTGAGGTTGCAGTTGGTATATAATATTTAAATGTTGGACACATTATGTATGTATTATAAGGTGATGTTTCTCTTACTCTGACAACCCGCAGAATTTCGCTGAGTAATTAATTGTCCTAATTAATATAGGTATTACTGAAAGAAATTCTTGCAGAGCAAAATAACCAACTTTCACATTTTATGCCAGTAGTATTTATATTCTATCTATCTATATTTGTCTATCGTTCCCGTAGTCTGGTTGGTAGTGACCCTGCCTGCGAAGCGTGGGGTCCTGGGGTCGATTCCCAGCCGGGGCAGATATTTATATGACAGATAAATATTTGTTCTCGTGCCATGGGTGTTAGTGATGTGTTATTTGTGTCGTCCACGCCACCCGCGACACAGGAAATTATTGTGGTAGACAGTAAAACATAAAAAAAACCTTTTTTTAGGAATATCCAATTTAGACCTCTTTGAAAGAATTTCAGAAACATTCTGATACTAAATAATTATTATATTCTGATTTCAACTGATATATCTTATGCCTACTGTACACAACATTTTTAATTATTTTCCAAGTGCGGAAAGGACAATGTCCTTGTCCGGACAAGGTCCGGCGTGACCAGCTTCATCACGATGTGCGTGCTATATGTAAATATTGTACGTTCTTGTTTTATTAATGGTACGCGTGTTGCATCAAACAGGTTCGATATATAAGTAAACACTAATTGTGTACAATTTTAACGCAATTAAATGTTCATACAGCAGAAGGCTATTCAATGCTGACATATGTATGACGTCACTATATTTCTACGCATCCAATTTAATTATCCTATTTTTGTATAACGGACCCAATTGTAGTATTTATTTAACAATTTGCAAAGTAAATATTTTTCTTTACTTTTCACTTCGTATTTGAATAGATCGGCAATAAACTGCGCTCGATAACTATTCACTAGCGACTAGACTATGATGTCAAACAAATGGAACAAAAATAGCAAAATTCAATCCAGTTTTATTTTATTTAGTTAAAAACCCAACACAACAAAAATCTAGTAAATGTCATCTGCACTACATGGTCCCCGCTCTCCCCGCGCGGTAACGCAGGCTAGGTCGGGCCGCGAGGGACGCGCTGCACAGTTCACGCCAATGTGAACATTGGATTCATTTCACACATTTTATATTCAATTACTAACTCACAAGATACTTAATTACGGCCAATTCGAGACTGACGTTTTTATGCCAATAGGTCGAACATCGAGACAGTCTAATACTTCAATATGTTACAATGATTTTATTGCATACGATCCGCGAGGGATCCTATCAGATCTGAAAAAGATCGCACCGTTTAATACTGATAGGCTGGCGGTTCAAAGCTAGCTATTGTCCCCGAACAAACTCATGGTTTTCATCACCGTCTTTAGATATTTTTTTACGGCCAGGTGTGACTTCTTTAAAAGCACTAAACTTCATCCAAGACCATATGAATTGATATCAGAGAAACACACGTCCATTCGGTAATTTATTATGTATTATTACGATGAGTACGTAAAATAAATACCCTAGTCGCCTTCTATATCGAGTTTTAAAGGAACAAAAATGACTGTAAGCCATTTGAAAGGAACTAAATGGTGAACTGACCTTCAATTAGTGCGAGGTGAAGAGGATTAGTCGTTGTCGGTGTTCATTAAATAAAGCGCTCGGAGCGGGCCGCGCCGCGGGCGCACGGGGCGCTGGGGGCGCTGGGGGCGCTGGGGGCGCTCGGGGCGCACCGCACTCGCCACTAATGCCTTCTCGCCACTAAACCGATAACTAATACTAAATCACGTTATAAAGTGCTGACCCTGTCGGACTATGCATTTTCATTATCGCGATCCTATACTTTCTTTATACTCTCTGCAATAAAACTTTTTACTAAAAACAATTTCAATCGCACAAAAAATATATACACCAAGGGTAAATTTTATCGATTTAAAAAAAGGAGAACATTCTACATAATATGGTTGATTTTTTTTATTGTAAATACTAGTGCAATAAAAATAGTAATACATTCGAAATTATAATTATATTTTCCATGAAAATATAATTTTAAACTTGGTCATTTATGTCCGTTGTTATGGTGTTAACATTTTCAGTAAAAAAATGAGCAAAAAAGTAGGAATCAAGAGATACTGTGGTACCGTCAACAAAATGTTTAGTTCAAATAAATGACAACCCCGCGTCGAGCCGAGCGCCCTCTGTATTAGCTCGCCCCGCACTCGCACATCGTCTCTGTTTAGACTGACAAACCTCGCGGCATATATAATGCGGTTTATTTGGCTTTTTGTTCCACGAGCCCCTCGAGATGTCGTGCTCGTGCAGAAAGAGGTTATAACATTACCGGCCGCATACTTCGAGCGACTAACGATATACTACATTATCGCTACGCAATAATTGAGAAAATGTGGTGGCAGTGTTGTCGAGTATTGATTCGGCTGTAAATCTCTTTGCGGTAAATTTTAATTATTTAAATATTAAACAAGTAACTCAAAAACACATTAAATATTGTTTCAAATAACACCACAAAACGAACGTGATTAGGAAGGTTTAGAACATAATCTAAGTCTAGAAGCTAATAGCGAGGTTGGATGTCGGAAATCCCACGGAAGCGGAATTATAGCAAACGAGTTAGATGGTTTATAATATCTTCCAAAAAATGGAAACATTCGCGAAACTTTATCACAGACAATTTCCGCATAATATGTTTGTTTTAGTTTCTTAATATTGACGCAATCGGGTTGTGAGCGCTCGACTTGTAATATCACGGCTCAGTGATGGTTCATATTGACGCATACTATAAATGTCTTGTTTCGGCAAAACGTTGATTGTGCCTGTACATATTTTGTTACAAAAAATAAGTTATAACAAAACATACAAACCTTTTTTGTAAAATTAAAATAAAACATAAATATAAAGAAAATCTTTGCAACAATTTTCTATACATATTTGTCAGCACATATTTGAAATATTTTCAGGGTTTAGTCATCGAATACCAGGTATATTATATGTATATTGACACACCGCAGGCGGGGCTCGCTCGGCATGCTGCGGTACGGCGCGTCCTGGCCGAGATTATTACGTTATAATGAATCGTTTCCCGGCCGCCGACTTGTGTTATTTGCTTTATTGCTCTTCAACTCACAAATGATATGTTATTTTATGCGTAAATTACCAATAAAAAATTGAGCTTAAACATTTCATCGGTAGCTACCGATAGCTGCAGTAATTTCGCGTGTGAGTCGAATTTAACTGCAGTGGAATCTTGAATTAATATTTAAATGTTATACAAAGGAGATAAATATTTTGATTCGACAACGAATGTAATGAACTAGTAATACTTGCGAGAACACTTCAAACAATATATGTAAAGTACACGTGTATAAATCGTACCTTATATTGGGTCACAGCCAACATAATAACTGTCGCAAGTGGGCCAACAAGACAAGTGGGCGTTTTGTGTCCTGTAGTTGTTGGAGATTGAATAGGTTGTATGTCGCGTTCTTTTGAATAGTGGGCGAATAGAGTGGGATGTGGGATAAGGTGCTTCATCCATATTTTGACAAACGAGAGGGGAGCCTGTTCTCAGCCGGATGTAGATCCGGCGCGATTCCAAGCCGATCTCTGTAGAACTCTGTTGGAGTGTATGTATAGGGTAATGAGGTCTGCCACTCAAGTTACTCCCGATAGCATCCTACGTGATAGCATCGGCAATATGACATGCGTAGCTGGTTCCGTAATCAAAATAATCCTCATAGCTTCGTCATGTCCGTCAGTACTTCTTAAAACTGTGTGTCAGCGCTGACGTACGACTCGATAGGTATTCCTTATGTATATAGTTCAGTCCGAATGTAATTCGGTATGCTACACTGTAACTAGCGCATTGAATAATCTTCCATATATATTATAGTAATCTATGGTACCTACTGTCTACCGTTCATTCACATTTCCACCGTAGGCAATACACGATTTTTCGCTTTTTAGTCTTACCGCGATGCGATAAATATAATACTGGAATCCATCACTGCGCATGACTTAAGTTAACTTGTTATTACGATTCATATTTATATTTTTGTACAGGAGAGAAATATAAAAAACCATGTTAAAAAATAATGACATCACTACCTTTTAATGTATAGAATATAGATACCCCCCCCTCTCGCCCCTCGCCCCTCTCCCCGGCGCAGCTCCGCGCGGTAAGGTCGCCGACGGAACGGGCCCCCTCTCTCCTGTGATTGAAAGTTTGCTAACAACTAACTCAACTGGCGCGGCGCTCGAGCCAGCTTTATTAACACTACTATAAAACTCATTCATATTATGTTCCTCAACTTTACGCAAATAATGAGTTTAGCGACTAGTTCCCGCGAGGTGCGCTCCGCTCGAGTTGGCTGAACAACGCCGCGGACGTGTGCGGCCGCCTTGTTTCACGACACATTTTACTTAAAACGGCAAAGTTACCCCGTGGCGATGTCACATTACAAATTATCAGGGTGTAATAATGTAGGAAAATAGACAGCAAATCCTCTGAACAGTTTATAAACAAAAATTTAGAGTTCCGTAGCCAAAACGGCACCCAGTTTCGTCCGTCCTTTCACAGACGAGTGCGACGCTGAATTATAGAAAACTAGAAATTGGTAACAGTATACACGTTATCATAATGACATTGTGCTACCTTAAAATAAAAATGTTTTCACGGTACAGTACAGAAGTGGCAATGATTTATTTTTTTCGTTTATACATGGTGTGGATAGTGCGATGGTTCTTTTAAATACATTATGAGTTTGCCAAAACCTTTTTTCGATGGCGAGTCCATTTACAATGCTTTACGCATCAGCCCTACATGGCCGGTTTTTTATATCCAATATAGAAATAGCTTTATGTAAACCTAAATATGTAGTTGTGTTTTAAATACATATATAACGAAAAAGGTTTAAGATTCTAAAGCTATCAAATGCCCAGTACGATCTACAAATATTTCCGAATATTTACTTCACCAAGCTTAAGTTCAGCACCCACACCCCGCATATGAAAGATCTACTTACAATACAAGCGTTTTATTCCGTTTCTGAGGCGTACTGACATCCGTTACACTTTTTAAGTAAAACAAACAATCGCGCGCACACACACACGTGTGAGAACGAACGTTTACTGGTATTATTTGATGTGGAATGTTTCCCCGGAAATGAAGACAAGGAAGGCCAGAAAGATTCAACGTAACCTCTATACAAATTTGACTATAAACAATCAATAAGGAGATATGCAAATTGAGCGGCCACTTCACCGGGTTGATACAATTCACTCTTAGAATACATATTTTTTTCTTATTTTTGTTCCTTCATAGCGACATAAATAATATTTATCGTTTGGCGGGTGGTATATTGTAGAGAGGTAAGCTGAAACGCGACGCCGTCAAGTTTAATTTACTCCGACGTATTTATATTGCTTGCTGTCATTTTGTTCACGACAAGAGATTGAGAGGTTCGACTCGGTGAAATCCATCAGTCAACAAAGGATTGTTTCATCGTATTTATTATAGAAAGCTTTAAAGTGGTCGTTTTTCGTAATCTTACCGCATTTTCATCCATTCACACGTGCTAATATTTTAAACACTATTTACTTGCCGTAGTACATATTTTACTATTAGCACTCACACAGTAAGTGAATTTTAGAATACTCAATTACAGTAACCGTTGGGACGTGACGATAGCCAGCCTGCCGCCGCCTCCTCCGGGACTGATGCAGAAAAACGTGGTTATGAGAGCTCCGTAAGCTCCGCCGTTCACTTTACCGGCCGTGTTCGCAACGGGCACGCCTCCGTCTAATCCAGAATAGTCAATTACTATATTACTGTTAGGGCCACACCTCGCTAGGAGTCGAAAAAGGACACAATGAGATCATCAGCAATAATTATCTTATTTCAATATAAACTACAGCGATCGCCGGACATGTCCTGCATGGTATGGCCCGCGTGGCACTCACAGGATCAGGACAGTACTGATTAAGCCTTATGAAGCGATAGTAATCGATCCGACTTAGTTGGTTGAAATGGCAATGGGCAAGCCACTTCGTTCGAACGACTAACAATCGATGAGGTCGAAAAGTCCTTGAATGCGCCTCGGCAAAACCTGGACTGACGATCTACAGAAGATGGCGGGAAACCGCAGGATTCAGAGGGCCCACGACCGGTCGGAGTGGCGTCAATTAGAGGAGGCCTATGTCCAGCAGTGGACTTTAAAAGGCTGCTAGATAGATAGATAGATAGATGTTTCTATCTAACCTAGCTGACTAGCTACGACACTGTTAACTCGTCGGCTCTTAAATGGTTCGTTTTTGAAGTGAAACTTTTACTTGGAGGTGCGCAGACGGGGTAAGAAAAATAATGTGAAATTTTTTAGTGAACCGCTTTTAATTAAATGTTTTTCTCTATACGAACCGGAGAAGGATATATAAATAATTAGTTATACGAGTTCTGTAGTTATGACGGAACCCTTGCGTAGTTTTCCATCGGTTCATTCACAGCTTAGCTCACACTCTATTAGTACTAGAACGTTGTAATGTAGCATCTGTGTACGGTGTACTTGCTTATCGTGTTGATCAAGTGGGAGAATAATACAAAAAATATATAGAATGTCCTAATAGCGGAGAAATACGACTCCTCCATTTGGAAGTGAACAAATATTCGTTTGTAATGAATTATTATTGATCTCGAATCTTTAATGACGGATGTGTGTGGGAGGAGCCGTGCCGGCGCTTACCGGAGTTGGTCTGCGCCGGCAGTTTGTGCAGAAAGTTAGCACCAAGTTTCGATAAATGGTTGAAAAGTTCTGACCTGCACCAATTAGCTTTGTTAAGCAGTCATGGCCATAATATAACATTGTCATGGTTTTATTGAGCCTAAATAATTACCTATTTTATGTGATTCACATCAAGATTCAATTTATAATTACCGCCGTCGACAAACTCAACTTTAAACTATCTGAAATGTACACATAGAATGAACTTCGAGCGAAACTTGCTTTACCACACTAGGGCAAGTTAACGTCAATGTATGTTACAATCATAACGTGATAATAAACAAAGCGATTATAACATTCAGTATTATTAAAATTTAGCTCCAGTGTCCCGCTCTCGCTCCTCTGTATGTAACGTAATCCTTAACATTGAGCCCCCGCGGTATGTAGGCCGATGAATCGTGCCTGCGTTTGTGCTTAAATCGAGCAGTTAGAACCGCACTGGAAGACCTCGACCTAAATATTAACACAAGCAAGGAGAGTTAGACGTTGGGCGTAAATGATAGTAGTAAAGGATATTAAATTCAAATTCTTTTTTTTTATTTGCGCAAATGTGGTACATACAGATCGATATTAAATAGTTGAAGCGGGACGGCATGACATACAAACGCTCCAATTACACTTCTTTTGATCATCTAAATGATGCCAATGTCTAGTTTCAAGATATCAAGTTAAACTGATATATCGACGCATCTCTTATCCAATAATAACTTCAATCCTTGTGTACGTATAACACGATGGCACAATTCAATAAACATGAACTTATTTCTGGCACGTAAAGGATCGTCAGTGCCGGAATTATTTAATTCAGTCGGCGCGCGGCGTGTGTTCCGGGAAGGAATGCGTCTATTGTTCTAATCGAGAGGAACAAAAGGTGTCTCCTCTCAGCAAATTATCTCACGAGGAGCTTTCTCCTTTGTTCATTATCCTTCTTTTGTAAGAAAACACCTTTTCGTGAACGTTTTTACCTTAAAAGTTATTGGGTTATTTTTATATTGTAACGCGTAAGGCAAGCTCGCCAACACTCGCGACTGAATGTCTATGTCTAAACTGTCCATCTAGAAATTACAAATCCCACATTATGAGATCTCATGAAGAACCACCTCCCTAACTACACAAGCCCTGGCGCGACGAGCATTCGCTGTAAAACCTTGTCTTAGTTAAAAAATAAGCCTAGGGCGCTTCGTAGAACTAATGCATGAATTATAAGACTAAATTTCTTACCGACGACGATGAAATATTCTTGGCAGGATTTCATTTTATTTTTGTATGATGTTCTAGTTCATGTTATAAAGCCAACACCGAGGGTTAAAATGTATCTAACAACGGGAGAACCGATAAGGTAACATAGTTATAATTATGCGAACACCTCGGAGACTAATTTATTAATGCTTCTAGGAGTTTCAGAGTTTACATAACATTAGAATCATTATTCTATTTACGTTTATTGGATAATGGTTGGTGCTTTATTTTTTGTTTAGTCGGGTAGAGTGTTCACTGTTTATGTAGGTACATAGGAATATCTATCATCAGTAAGAAGTACAGCGATTACGTCTTAACGGGGTGCGCTAGAGTAAAAAAATCGCAGTCTAGAATGGGGATTATTTTAATTTCGTTTACAAGTAACAGTCATATGTGAAAAACAAATTAAACTTGGAGATTTTTAGTTTACTTTTCTCTGAAAATGTATGCTCCCTAGCATTATCCCGACTTAAACTCAATGTAGTGTGTTCAAACCCTTGTAGGGTTTGAATTTATTACAACATGGGTCGAGAAAAGGCAGTTAGCGACGGACGCGAGCAGCGTCTTGGCGTGTCACCGGGTCAGTATATTGTATGTCAATATATTGAACTAAGAGGCTGAATTATTAACGTTGCTACCTGAAAAAAAATATTAATACGTAAAATAGAAAGCCTCTTCCTTAACGTAATACTTTTTCTTAATGTCGAATGAAAACATCCAAGTGACCTACTTTTTTTCAATTATAAAACATACAACGACCGGCGTCTTGCCGTCTACAGAGTAACTTAAAATTTACGTTTAAATAATGTATCACGTTTACGTATAACGAGTTGCGGACTCCATAACAATATTTTACTAAAAACCTTTCCCTGCATAAATGTAACGTAAGCTGACGAAATCACTCGTAACAAATACGCGCATGGATCCCGTCGTGAAGGAAACGCCCAGCAAAATTGGGGAATGTGTTTAGACCGGAGCGATATCTCAGACGACCGCCGCGACCGCCGCGCACCGTTAGGATCCCGCGCTGGCACAATCATGATTATGAATGTTCTTTTTGTTGGTTCGGCTGAAGGTGCCTCAAACGTGGCAAATTGCGATCATTAATAAAGCGAAGACGACGGCCGCGGAAGCACGCCCGCGCTTCTGATATTAACTATCCACGAATGAGACGTCAAAATAATAAGACCCGGCATCAATTCGAGCCGTCACAAATTTAGGGAATTTGTATAGGTATATCGTCAGTAATCATGATAATTATTCATCGACACTCGAGTCGACACGGGCCGCTCGGCGGGCGACGGTCGACGGGCGACCGACGGCGGCGCGTGTTACGACCAAATCATATTCAGTGCCTTTGAAAGATGGCGCAAATAATCCCTTAAGAGATTTCAAATGCTAATTAACGAATTAATGTCCAGCAGACCAAGAGTGGACCAACGGACGGTAGTTCCGATAGTTCAAGGGACAGAATACATTAAAATTCGTCTTTCGTTATAGAATGTAACGCAAAACTTATTTAATGTACTGAATAAATCAACATCGCAAACTGGAATCGGCCGGTGCCCTAATATTTTTTGTGAAATCATCGTTTCGATTCACTTCGGCTCCAGTGGATGTAGTTACATCGAAAGCGAGAAAAAACAAAAGGGAATATCGATTATCGGTTAGCCGGCCTCGATGCTTTCATACCGGACAGGCCTCCGTTCGAAGTTAGCTCGCTCTAATATAGAAATGATGAAATTCGCAGAAGCGAACAAAAGGATCGGAGGGTTCGGATGGATTTGCGGAGTTAAACTCGCGCCGACTGAGGTCCGCGACGTCCACGACGCCTCCTGCTGGAAGTCCGCTGCGGCCGGTATTACGTCTCCGCAACGCGCGCTGCGTTCACTCGGCACCGCTGCGCTGGTGCAATCGTGCTCGGAAATAAATCGTTTCTCGCAATGGATATGAAAGTTATGTCCGTTGGATGTCAACTCAGCAGCGCGATAGACACGCTCTGCTGAACACTGCTTCCATTTGTAAAATCAACTATTTCTCGTATCTCGTCGGCTACGAATTTACTGTTTCGTGAAACTCCGTTCTATTGTATGTCGACGTGTAGCAAGCGATACCTCGCTTGTCCATATTTTATTTAGTTGCTCGAGGCGAATTTTATTTGTATTTTTCATGGATACTTGTTACAGCTCAGTACGATTATTTGAATCGAAGACCTTTGTTTACATAAATCTTAATGGTTTTTGTTTTTTTTTGTAATAGAGAGGGCCCTGTTAATTAAACAAAATTGGATAATTTGGTTTGAGGTATCCATATCCGTGCATTGTATAGTTTCTCTGAGGTGTAATACCAATTTCACTTGCAATGGTTTAAAATATGTCTAGTGACATGTCCAATCCACGCGTCCTTTGCATCTTGGGGAATTTTTGACAGTTTTTCCTCCACGATAAATGAACATAGATGTAAGTAATCGCTAATCATTATTATTTTCTTTTAACGGAACCATACATACACAAGCCGTGATAGCCCAGTGGTTCGAACGTTGGTTTCCCAAACGTGGGGGCGTGAATTGGAATCCTGCACGCA
>DWPA01002642.1:0-15433 GCA_018251375.1 Calpodes ethlius
TGGTATGTCGTTAAAACTTTTTTGCGTCTGTACGTATGTATGTGTCTCATGGTAAAGACTCTTACAAAAATTCAAGATTAGAACTTATTTAATCTTTACTAAAAAGCTGTGGAGTGTTAGGTAACAAACACGTTCTAAACTAGCTCCAATAAAGATCTGTAATTTGATTCCAGACGTGCATATTTTCTGAAACACTTCGTCAGCAGCATCTCAGTGGTAAACATAATCAGACATAACAAATTATTGTTATTCTTATACACAATAATTACGTATGGATATGATAATGTAGGTACGTATGTACATATTTATTGTAAACTGAACGTAATCTATAATTAGAGCGTATATCATGTGTTGTACCGTTGTACGGTAAGTTCGAGGGCACCGCCTGCAGCTCGGATCGCATCCTGCGCCTCCTGGTGGCGCAGTGTGTATACGTCGGTGTTATTGACGCGGATGAGGGCGTCGCCGGCCTGCAATCCCGCGCGCTCTGCTGCGCTGCCGCCATTCACCTGCACATAAGGAACACTTCAGTAAAATAACTGCGGTATCTTCCATATTTACAATGACCATGCCTGAAGAAAGAGCCATCTTGACTATAACCATCTCAGAATAATTACTTATGCGACATTTAGTGCTTGTTTTCGGTTTGTCGTTGTTTGGACACGTCCAATTGTTTCTGCCCACTTAGAATACTAAAGGTTAGAACCGAAGTTGTCGCACGTAATGTGCAACCACTTAAATTGTACCTTAGTAAGTTAAACATTTTACCACACACGCACTTACGTATTTTTATATATATTTGCTATTAGCAGGAAAGAAAGTCCTAGGTTAATACCGGTGTTGCTGGTAGGTACTTACATAGATGGCACTCATGAGCGTACGGAACCACGCTATTCTTAAGATAAAGGGAGGCGAGGGAATTAATGAATGGGAAATTATCAACCGCATAGGCATGAGTATCTCTTGATTTAAGTAGGTATGTGAATTCCTGGTATTTCATAATTTCCTACGACATTCACAAGGTCGCATGCCATTAGTCTTTCAGTATTTATAAATCTTGGCCTTTTGCCAGATCTGGATTTGGATCTACGTACCTTCATTTTAGTAAAATAAAAATGGTATTATAATCCATGAAATTATTAAATTTTGTAATAGTCTATAATTATAGCTACTCATATGTTAGTCTGGACAGGTCAAGCGGGAGGAGGGAAGAGAGTTCGTGATGCTTGGATGTGGGTAAATGGTGCAAGGTAAGAAATACGGTTATTTTTTTTTTATATTTACTTGGTCATATAGGTACTTTGTGATGTAAAATTTCTAATTAGGTACTGACTGCGTATTTATGCTACAGATGTCGGTTTTATATATTTCTGTTCTGAAATCATCCAAGACATTTAAAAAAAAACGTGTAAGTCTAGACGACAGATTCGCTAAAGTATGCACGATCGCGTCACTGAGCGCAAAGAGCGGAAGGAAGCTGAAATGACGTCAAGGTCCGATCTTTGGAACGCAACTTGTGGGGTTTCATTATTTTTATTACCTGTTTTAAATACAAAACTAGATATTATATTACAGGTATATATAGAAACCGTAAAAAAATGAGTTTTGCTGAAATGTAGTGAACTATTTTATTAGAAGTAGTGTGGGGTCTCGGGAGGACAAGCATCATGATTTACCGAAACAGTCTTCTGTTTAATTGTCATTACCTCGCAAGGTTCAATGTTAAGTAAAACATACTTGCCTAGTCCATTTTTTATATTCAATGTGATCAGTTCTGACTAATGATGTTACAGACGAAGTACAGGTCATTTAAAGAACCATATAATAAAGGAACTTGAACTTAATAGCTCTCATGACAGGGAATATCTGTTTTTCCGCTATAACAATCAATTCTTAATAGATGCTTTTACGGAGATACTCGTTTACACGTATAGTAAAGTTGCAGAGAAAAGAGCAGAGTATAGAGGCATCTACCATATTGAAACAACTATAAACGAATGTATAATAACCCTGGAAAGCAAAGTTGATGTGTTCAATAGAATTTAATTTGTATTGTATGTAAAGCTTTACAAATGCGAATGGATAGAATTGTTGGTTGTTTAGATACTTGCAAGCCTGTTGCCTTCTAGCACTCGGACAGTAGATTTATTTCACTTTTATTAAATAGATACTTTAAGTTTTATTGTTCGTTTGTTGCGATATTAGGTCCAAATCCTGGCAGGCAACTGGCATTGAGCCATGAATATATAAGGCTGCATCAAGTATTATGTTATGTTTGGTCTAAATGGTTTTTGACATCACGTTTGTAAAACATCATTAGAAATAATAAAATATTCTGAATACCCCCTCTATAGTTTAGATTACACTCAAATGAGCTGTCTTAACAACTGGAATCTGTAGAAAACAATAATTCTTTGCCGGTGATTTACAAAATAATGACTGTTCATCTCCAGTACCTAACCACATCAACTTCACAACATAAGACGGATTGCCTATGTAATAATATTTTTTTATGTAAGCTATAAAAATATAGTAGACCCTTTTAGTGTTTTTTGTAAATAATTTTAGTTTTATATGTAAACTACCAGACGAGCCACCTTATGGCGAGTTTCCATCGTCGGTCGTGAAAGTATGTTTTCGGTACTTATAGGCGTCGGTTCTCGTTGTCCGCCAAGGAAGGAAAAACTTTTAATTAAAATTACTACTGACTTCAAAATTATTAACTTATAAAAAAGTACAATAAGAAACCTAAAATTATTTTAACGGACGATGTTGTTTATTCGACTAAATTGCTGGCACAGAGCTCAAAAATAATTGTTAATCTCTAATTAATTTATCCATTTATTTATATATATGCATAATAAATATGAAGTATGTAAATATTATCAAATATATTCAAACATAGTTAAATGATTCCCAATCATTAAGGTTTTATTATTAGACCCAGGGATTGTCAGTGATATACTGATTTAGGTATTTCAATATTACCAACATCAAATATCTTTAAACACGTTTTCAGTATTCATCCCACAGGATGGGATTGAGGTCAATATTCTAGGCCACCCAAACATGGCCAATTATGCCAACAGTTATTATGTATATAATTGATATTAGCATGCAAATAAGTGCAAGTTGTTAACAATGACCTTTTTTGAATAGCAGAATATAAATTAACGAAAGTAAGTATAAAAGTGTCTTAAAAGACCTTGTGCATACCTTAGAAGGTAGTGTGTGAATAACTTAAATATTATCATGTTAATTAGGTCCATGTAATTTCAATGACAGAAATTCACATCTAGATATATTTAAATAATTTGACGTTAAAATCGATCTGTTTGAAAGTGTAAAGTGTAGTCATACTAGATGCACGATGTTCCTTGCTCGCGTACAGAGCAGGTGAGCAAATAACTATTACAAAAACCGTAACATAGCCATTAGTTACGCTGTCATCTAAACGTGTTTGCTTCTTGCTTTCCTTGATATAACTATCTAGATTTTTTTATAGAAGGCTTAACAGGGAATTACGGGCACATTCCACATCTAAGCTGATAGATGTCAACAATCCTATCTCGTGATTGAGCCAATAGCAGTAGCAAGTAGTAAGTACCAACGCAATTTCAGTAAAAAAAGTTACTTATGAGCGTACTGGTCCAGAGGAGAGGGGAGGATTTTTCTTTGCCATGAGGGATGTTAAACGCGTATGTATATGATATCTTTTATGGACAAAAGTAGGTACGTACTGGAAGGCATACGTATTTTAATAGGGCACAGTCATCCCCCCTCCCCGTCGGTGTGACCATGTACACATCTACCTCATATACTTTACACAACGTAATCAAGATATAGTTAACTATGCACCATCCATCCATCTGCGCATTTACTGTACTGTGCTGTACCTAATTTGACTATAAATAAGGCTATAGATTCCTTTAACGATTAAAAACCTATTGTGTTAAGTCTTTGTAAATAAAGAAATAAAATCTCTTATGTTGTTCTAATAGAAAATGAGCAACTAAGTCGTGCTATTAAAACATAATATGTCTCCAGTTGGACAATGGGGAAAAAGATAGAGCACGGGTAAATTAGTGTAATAAAAAAACAGCTGTAACTCACACTGATTGTTTTAGAATACAGTTATATCGGCTGTGTATGAACAGGCTTGAAATGACAATATACGTTAAAAAAATCTACACCATTACGATTGTCATAATCATCCACCAGTAATGTGATTATGTGAAAAACAAAACGGATTCCGAATCCTGTATTGTAATTAAATTTTATGACAACAGCCGGGAAACTAACTGATGGACAGCTTGATGGTAAGGGTCACCGTCACGCACGAATGTCACGACCTCACAACGTACATCTGTTACGCCAGGGTCGTCACCGATATATTACTAGTAAGAAAGACGATGAACATTCTTGTTAAATGATCTTCAAACACTATCCGGAACACCTCATACTTATCACCTTTTAAATTTATAATGAACTTGATGCTTGCCTGACAGGATTCAAGGACACATCTACCAGAAGAAAAAAAAGCCTTGCACGAAGCCCTACCACCAAACAAGAATACCGCCGTCTGTTGTCTCTCACAACACCTTTTTCTACCGGGCATGGAATTGGGGGAATTTCCTAATTTGGAAAACGAATTTGCCTAATCCCATTGTCTCTACACTATTGTCTTATAGGCATTTGATACTACAATACAATCTTGCCATTTAACCCCGGATAGATTCTCGGCATTCCCTGTGCTGCTTGCATCGTATAAATTTTTAATTTTTTCTCCGTGGCACTGGACTATGGCAATGCCCTTAGAGCAGAACGAACGCGCACGCGCACGCCGTATATGGCGGTGGAAATACAAGAACGAGAGATTAATGCCGTCCCGCCCGCCGTGCGAGGTCACGCCATATTATGTTTTCTTTATTGCTCACTATTTCTTTTAAAATGGCGTCAGTCGAAAACACGAGACGCGTGCGCACGCTGATTGTACTATTCAGACGAAAAGAAGCAAAACTAATTGTAACGACCGGTTCTCATTACTAAATTAAAGTAAATATATTCCCATAATAAATATTTTTTTTTTATATATACATCGGGGGTTAAGAAGATAAATTCATATCTTAAACAATCATGTAACCTAATATGGTATATTTTAAAAATACCTCATGTAAGAAGTAAGTACAAGTAGTTATTTGGCGATCTTATAACTAACTGTTCCACAGTCATATTTGAACTAGCAACCACAGAATTTTTTTAGTTACAATTTGTTGATTAGGTATGGGTTAAATTCTCAAAGGCCACTGCGACTGAATTTGATGTTAAATAAATAGTTCGCGTAACAACTCATCCAAATGTCCGACCCTGTGTTGACTACATACGTTGTCCACACTGTACCTACAACGTATCCGATCCGCGTTCGTAAACATAAAGCGACTTCAAGGAGAAAATATTATTCCTAGTAATTAGTAGGTATCTACCTCCCTACTCAAACACAGCGGTAAGAAGTTATTTATTATTTTTAGCCCGTAACCTTGTTTGATATACGAAAAGTATCATTGATCGCACCAGCTGGCAAAATAAATCAATTAGGTAATTTAACTACAGTGTCTATCTACTAAAGTAATTTGGCAATGTTGCTACTTGCGAGCCAATTAATGCCTGTGGATCGTTACAGTTAAATATATTTACATGTTTTACTTTCAATCAGAGATATTTTATTCTTGAGGTGTTTTTGATTGTCCATTACACAACAAACAAATTAAGTAGATGACGTAATTTAACTGTTCTATGGTCACAATACAGTGGTGGATTTCTCAAGATGAAGTTGATTTTAGAGCAAGCTTTTGAAACAAGTCTGACTTTCTTCTGAATATTCACAATTTCATGCGGCCTTCTTCTCAACAATTTCGCAACAACGTTTTCGCAGAAGGCATTAGCCTGCCACTCAGTGTCTGTATTATTGCCAGTCAGAGTATTACTATTCTTCTCCACCACAGCCTTCAGAAATAACAGACATCTCAAACCTTTCGCCAAAACATGTTTAGCCTTTCACGCAGGATATCCCACAAACGTGTGCTATGCGTGCTAACACCCCAGTCTTCAGACGTGTGCTTCTTAAATAATTCTGCAGTTCTTAATTTAGTATATTAACTATTTAGCAAGTACTGTGTAAAGCGCACTAAACCTTATGAAATCAATAATTGAAAATTCTTAACAATAAGAACACTACGATATTCCAGCAAACAACATAATAGAAAAAGTGGCATTCATTGATGGAACAAGCATGATTATGATGGCTCTTAATCTTATATTTTATTTCATTTAGTTTCAATAACTTAATATTTATAAAAAAATATATTGTTAAATGAAAAGATTTCTTCTATGAAGCTAACCCTAAACAAAGCAGTCAGGTTAAAATTAAGTTAATAACGAAGGATTATAATTAAAATGACATTTAAAATTTCTTGCCTGTGATGTCAAACTATCGGGCAGTTCTTTCGACTGAAGTCAATCCTAAGCGGAATATCAAGATATGCTTATCATACAAAAATAACAATAGAAACTAAACCAATATTTTAAAGTTAAAGTTCCGTAACGTTAGAGGAACTACCTATGTATTGTTCTAATTCAGCTTGTAGGATTTAAATATAAAAACAAGTTAAATGAAACCTTGTAAAATCCCTAGAATTACCGAATATGCCCGAAAGAAGTATCATTTCGTTTATAGCCCTTTACAAAACTATTTACTCGTATTCTAAGTATCTAATTAGGTATCTGTATACTATATACTGCTTTCATTTAAAAAAAAAAATCATCTACATTATGTATAGTCTATCCTTACACAAGCCAAATACCCAGTGTAACAAAATGAAATAGTTACCTAAAATTATATACCTACTACGATCATGGTGGTCTAACATCGGCAAGTGAAACGAGCTTCAGTTCATAATACGTGTTCAAATTACCTTTGTTTGTAGTTTCGTACATAGTAGGTACCCACTTAATATCTCTGTTCTTTGCTCACCCTCCCGTCCTACCAGATAATTAGAAAATACCAGTACCGATAATCCACGGACCGTTGTCGCCACACGGCGTTCTAATTTCAAAACAAATCCCTACCAGTACGTGACTCAGATTGTGTTCGTAACGAACCGAACGACAAAACCCGACCAGTTACGCAATGAGCCGGCCGCGGTTCTCCATTCCTGCCGGCCTGATTAATGACAGTGGATCTGATTGTGTGGACAACAGCTTAACTCAGGTCTACACCATAGGTGGCCGGCCGCTTAATACAATTAGAAATTATAGACACTTATTAAACTAAATAATATTACATCAGCTTTCTACAATATTATTAATCCCACATGAATATTCGGTACACTATATACAATTTTACTCTAAATCAATTACTGAAAACGCTCAAGTGTATATCGGGCTACGCACAATGTATCACAGTCCATAGTATAAATTGCTCGATTCACTATTACTTTTAGGTAATTAATATTACTTGCTGTGATGGTTTTGTTCTTAATTTTTTTATATATATTTTCTAAGATCGTAAATATTTTCAGATTTCCAAATCGTATTAAGCTGGTAGGGCGAGGGACTCGTAACTGTACAACAAATTTGCACTTAAAAACCAAACATTTCTCAAACATGTTAAAATCGAAAAATGGTCCTCGAGGAATTACAATATTTTTTTTTTAAACTTTTGGTTTCTTCCCTACTTAACATGTAGGGAAAGTGGGCACCCTAAAATATATGTTATGTACTAGTAAATATAATAATGAACGTTAAAAATGAAAATAGAAAGTAGGGTAACACAATTCAAACACCTCATCGTCTCCTTGAATAGCATTAATGGGTTACGATTACAACACTACGGAAACTGGTTTTTCGAGGTATTTTCCTTTACGGAAATATGATACATCCTTACTATTACATCTATTTATTACTCATTCTCATTTATCTTTATGTTATCATTATCAATCATAATTGATCGGTTGTTAATGACTAACTAATGAAACCAATGGATTGCCAGTAATATGTATAAAAACCCGACATAGGGTATCAGCCATCAGTCCCCCTAGACATAAAGCTTTCCTGTTCACGCTCACACGGCGAAAGTGTATAAATGTACTAGATAACTATATTATTTTTCTGCGCCAAATCTAATTTCCGTACATTTTTGAACAGAAAAGCGTGAACAGAAAATTATTATCTCAACCCTCGGCATTACAGTTCTCAAATTTTAAGATTACTCTCCGATATTCGGACGTGTCAGTTGGTAGTAAAGTCCAAGGATCGACTGACTTCGACGATGCCTACTTACGATACGATACGTTACGTCACGTTTACACCACGAAGCTTTTAGCGTAAAAGCTTTCTTTAATCTCAAGATTATTAACTATCTTAAAATTATTAACTATCGTAAAATTGATATCCTAAGTGGAAGTTATATTAAACCATTTAAATAAACTATGAATATTTTTCCCAACTTGATGAATGTATGTTTAGAATACGATAGACGTAGGTAAAGTTAATTTTACTCATCCGTAGTTCATAAATATTAAATTTTCGTCCCAAATACCCATCCACGCAGATCCGGGAATTAATAGTACGATGAACTCGCCACGCTGTACATGGACCTCATTTGCCAATGTCTAATCATGCTATGACAAATTTAATTAAAAATACAAGTAAGCACTAACAAAGTACCGTTGTCGTCTGTTGGCACTCGCAAATCATCGTTATGCGTGCTATTTAAACGTTTAAAAACATGATCGATGGACACGTGTAGATAAATTCGGATGATCGGACTGAAGGGGGTCAGCTGGAAACAACATGCATACGCCGCGCGCCGGGTTAAGTATGATTAGTCTTGTGAAATTTTATATTGAATGGTTTGTTTTTCGTTTCTCAATAGTTTTTTAGCCGACTTCAAAAAAACGCGGTTATTCATTGGACACGTAGGTTACCTATGTTGTTATTGGAATTGCAAAATGTTCTCATAAAGAATTTACAAGTGCTTTCGAACTCAATACAAATTTTATGTGCTTGTGTGTGTATGATTGTTTGTTTATAAGTTGATCGATTTTTGTCAAGAAACATTGTCAAATTCTAGCGTAGATTTAAGAAAACGGGCAAAAAAGTTTTCGTTCTTATTGAAAACTAAAAATTACAGAACATAAAAGTAATTAAAGAAATATATTACTCTAAAAAGTACTAACCAATGAAATAATTAATACACAAGATAGCATTATTTATGGAACCGCGAATATCTGCAAAACGGCCGAATAATTAAACCGCACCGACCTCAATCAAAAATTGTAGGTCCCAAAAATATTACCCCATAATTTTGTTGGTTTTTTAATATTCTTTTCCGTTTAAATATTCCCATAGATAGACCCCGCAATACTTGTAAAATGACGTAACCGATTTGATGATTGGTTATAAGAAACACCAATCACTTAGCACGCTAGAAGTACATCCATTTTTGTGGGAATTTTATTTACGAGTTAAGAACAGATTAATTACCTACCTTGTTCTAATGACTAAGATGTAATGAGTTGCGATTCAAATAATGAATGTTCTTACGACGAGGTCAGTGCAACGTCTCTAACTTTTATAATGAAGTAAGCAGATAATTATAGAGACACTCCTAGACGAATACGAAGAGACCTTACATGTAGTGACGAGTGTCGAAACTATTTAACGAGGACAGCTAACAGTTAATGAGAGGTAAAAGCTCCTTTGGATAAGTAATCACCCACTCGCCTACTTGAATAATTGCTGAGCAGCTGATAAAGAGTGACAAATGAAAACTTTTTCGTTAAAAAAAATATACAAGAAATGTAGCCCAAGAGAAGTAATAGACTAGGACACTACAATGATATATACAGTAACAAGTGTGTTTTTATATTAAGAACTTATTGATATTTTGATATTCGAGGTAGATCACTTTGTTGTTAATAAAATCGACATACTTAAAACCAAGCTATTGAAGTTTTGCCATTCGTTCTACTATATCCTGTCTGTTCTAATATCTCGAAACAAACCGAACCGATTTATATCAATTAATTCCGACCGAGGTTTATTTAAATATTATGCTTGTGGTAGAATTGGTGGTCTTTTTAATTCTAAAAATACGTAACTTACATATAATGGTTACATTCGCCGACTAAAGAAATAGAACTAGACACAAATGCATTATTTTCTGGAATATTTCAAAATAAGCCTCATATTTTAACATACAGGGGTGAAAAGTAGTAGTAATAATTTTTAATAGATTACTCCATCAGGCACATTTATAGACTTAATAGTTAAAGTTATTTGTGATACCCAAATGTAGTCAACTCTAAAAATGATCACACATAAATATGCCGACTCTAATGTCATAGTTATCCTACTGAAAATATCCCTAAGGTGTCCATAGTATTAAATTTCTCCTCGGTATCTCTCAAAGTTATTTGTATAGTTTGAATTGAACACACAACGCCCACCTCCGCCTGTTGACCGATCGATGCGTCGCGACGTGCAAAAACACCTACGATTACCATCTGCCGTAAGGAAGTAAAAAACAATACTATGTGTGTTGAGCGGTCATGAGCGCTACGGTATATTCTTGGAATTAGTGATTGCATGTTTGTTAAAATAAAGTCATGTTCATGCTCATGACACGCTACAGGAAAAATAATTTATAATAACAGCATTATATCTATATGCTCAGTGTTTATATTGAAATATAAATACACAGTATGAATCTTTTACTAGGATTTACTAGTGACTTCACCTGTGTTTCCTACCTATTGTGTTCTGGTAATTTCACGAAAATACGTATGTAGTAGGTAGATGGTAAATATTTCAGTAAATGGACCCATGAGGCCTGTTATCATAATTAAAAAATAAAATATTTAAATAATATATATATACCTTCTGAACAACGAGAGGTGTGCCGAAGTCCTTTCCGCCCTGCAGCCGGAAGCCCAGCGGCTGCTGATCCGACTTATTCAGTCGCACAGTTATCAACTGTGCCATCTGAAAAGCAATTGAAATAATTCAATAAATAAACGCTTACAACCTCATACTCCCCGTACTCTGTTTACTTAGGTTTATCTGAGGTGACAGGAAAATATACAAATATATTCTCCGGCCATGAATCGAAGCCGCTACCCCCAAGTTCGTGGGCTGGTTTACTATAAACTAGGTTATGAAATCGTCAATTATGTTTGAAAATAATCTCGCCATTAGTAGCTTTTTTGATTAAGTAAATATAAAGTTATAAATATCAGAACCGCACGAATAGTTAGAGTATTATTAATGGTTAAAACTTTTAGCTAAACAAAGCGAATGAGATAGTTCGTGCTGCTCAATCCTATGATTTTATAATAATTAAAAACACTTCACATAAATTGAAAAAATGTATAATTAAAAACAAATTATAAGAACATAATCGTTCAAAAAATATTTAATGAATGTGCTAAATTTAAAAACGAATTACATATTATTCATAAGTCACAGGGAGCACTTGCAAAACAGTTGGACAAAAGAAAAAGGCGATTAAGCATTTCGCCAGAGCCCGAGCGACGCCACGGCGTGGCATTTGATTGACCCAATTGAAGATTTATTTTCTCTCGAGCAAAGCTTCACTGACCGCACTCGATAAGTATTCGGACACTGCGATCTATTTTATCTCGTTAAAGATCTAAGTACCCAACCAAAAGAAAACATTAGTGAAAGGTGCCTGAGAATCAAACTTTCGTTTATTTGTACAAGCCATAAACAATAATCTAATCGATGATTGTAAGATTTCGTAGGCTAGATTTCTCTCTGCGGTAGGCACTAATTTGATTAGCCTTCGACTTCATTAATTTTGTATTCACTTATTCATATTTGTATGAACTCAACTTTTAAACGCGCGTAAGTGCGTTTAATATCCAAGATCTTTTCATTGTATAAAAGGCATTAATTAATGAGGTCAAGCTGTGAAATAAAATTACATAAAGTAACCTATCGATGTAACTAAATTAGTGTACCTACCCCGTATGGTGGATAGGTTGGCACAGATAAGACTCATAGATAATGCAAATACTATTCAAGTAAATCAACGGCAATATTAATGAATGGATAACGACCCGGGCATAAATCCAACTGTTGTTATCATCGATGTAGATATATTTATAATCCTTATCGATTCGATTGATTGTAATGATCTAAACTTCAAAACAATTATTCACGTTATGAAGAAACGTAATATGTTATAATTAGCAATAGCAGAGTTTGGAAGAAAAATAGCAATTACTTTTTGTTAAAATGTATTATGCACTAAGTAGTCTTGGCGCAATAATTTTAATATAGATATTGATAAATGCAGTCTTAAATTTATAATTCGTTGTAAGGAATAGAAAAATTCTAATGGGATCTTCACTAATTATGATTACGTGGGAAATCACAGAGCTGATTTTCAATGTAGGATTAATAGACATACATCGCAGCATGCTTGTCTGGTAGTAGCGTATTTAATGCGCTTGGCTAGCTACCATCCTCTTCGTAAATTTGATGTTGAAATGTTTTAAACTTGTTGCGATCATAGCTCAGACAGCCAGATTTCAGTGGTAACTCGTGTTTGTTGACTCAATAAAGTCTTCATTTACCTAGTGTACATAGTTATTCTTCACGATAGAAATGATAGCAGATAATGTATGAATGACCCTGTACCCTAGTTGGGAGTGATCGTTCCTATGCCGCCAATTACTCGAAATTCGATTGCCATAGCATAAACTCATGTTCTAAGGCTTTGAGTAGTTTTATAATTACCAAACAGGTTTGAGAGACATTTACTGATCTCAGCCAATTACACTGTGAGGTTATAAACGTGAACATAATCAGTAATGATTATGATCGTAAAATTAACATTTATAATGATCATGAATCAGGTGTGAGTTAGATTTGTGAGATAACCGAATCATCGGACACGACACATGTTCCGTTATGTTCATTTTACGATGTGTATATTAATTACACAACATTTATTAATTACAACCATTGTACATTGTCCAACACAGCTCAACTTGCTTAACATAAAATATAAGGACGTAAAATGTTATATATAATTTATACAAATTAATGGGAAAGAATAGCCAAGCCATTGCGCAACGTGATCCAGTGGCTAGTTAGAAACGTATAGGCACAATTACATCTCGTTATTTTCACCGGCACGTTACGTGTTATTAAGTGTTATTACAATGACATTGTACTCGAAGACATTCCGTAGCCTTGCTCGACACATCGACTTCAATCAAAAGGTCGTGACTGGCTTCAGCTGATCTTACGTCTTCATTGTGACATTGTTTACAGTTGGTTTATGTACGTTTTGTTTGTATGTAATCAATTCCAAAAGAAATTGTTTCATAAATTCAAAATGAGTATTTTGTGCAAAACGACGTTTAGTGATGTCGCCTGATATATTTTCTCGTATACATTACTCGATATACATTACTTTTGTTAAGTATTAATGCGCCCGAAGATATAGTGTTGTGTTTTCTTGAGTAATCTTAACACTTCTGATGTGTTTTTTTTAATTACACGTGAATATCAGCAATAGATTATTAAATAATATTGTCTAAAATTGGTCAATTAACTAAACATTCCGAACCTGTGAATACTGCCGTTAAGCTAGCTGCTACAAATATATCTTCTTGCAGATCTATATTGTATACATTACGTTAGTTATATCAAAAAAATGTAGCACTAAATACGTTGTTCACATTGTTGCTCATACTATGCGATTCTTGTCCATCAACTAAGACGATGCGGCGATAAGGAACAAGTACCGCAATGTTGCCGGACATGTCGTGTGATATCAAACGACATCATTCGACATGTCGTGATGTCTCAGCGACATGTGCTACAGGACTTTTGGCAATTGTGAATACGCGGCCTTACAAAACAATAAAAGGCATCCGCATCCCCTAGTCAAATTCAGTTACAAATTCAGCAAAGTATATTATTGTATAAAGTTTTAGTTCTGATTACCACCGTTATTTAGGAATGAAAAAGAATGGATCTGCATTCAAATAGTAAAAAAATTTTAATGTTAAAAAGTGTGTTAAAAGAATCCGAGTAAAATCGCACATGAAACGCCATACCGCAGTAGAAAGGCGAAGACTTCTAGTTGTTTCCCTAGTCTAGTTGTAGTATAGATAATGTTATGTTATGGTCAATAATATTTCCTAATAAATATTTATTCGGTAGTCACAAATAAGAGAACAACGAGTACCTAATACAAAATCTTACCTATCGTTTGTTATGATATGACGTCACCTGATTGAAATGCAGGTCTTATCATGGACATCTTATCTTTGCTTGTTTGTATACAGTAACTACATACTCATTTAAATTAATTGTACAGTACATAATAATGTATGTAGGTATATGCGTGCAATTACATGTTACTCCATTCAGTATATATATAATATCACAATTGGTTTGTAGGGTAAAATTGATTTCTTACGCACTGTAGTAAAACCTAGGTGGGTACATTACATGTGAGAAATACGGAACTTTTTGCATTGAGTTCTGTATCATAGAATAAAAAATCTTAAAATCCGTACATAACTACTAACAAATCACATATGTATGTCTGTGTAAGAATGTTTACAAAATAAAAAAAATATGTTAAACGCAAATCCTTGTCACATTGTGACTAATACGATTTCTCTGATGTTTGACGTAACAATTCGTAGAGCAGCCGATGTCCTCTCTTCGAAACATTTAAATACGAATGCATATGATTTTTACCGGTTTGTTACTCATGCCTTAATCGGTGACGTCACGCATATGAGTAACCACACGAGACCGCAAGCGTTGTCCGTCACAAAGCGATTCTTTCGGCATTCGATCGAAATCCCACATTCGTATTAATAGCATCGTCAATAATATTGTGCAGTAAGAAGGTATTCAGTTATTTTTGACTTTGTTTATTACCGCATTGGATTTATAAACTACCATATTTAAAAACTAGAGTATTAGAGTTATAAAATATCGAAATCTAGGGAGCTATATAAAATACTTTCATGCGTTAGTCTAATATGTAATGTAAGTAAAAAAACACAAAGTTGCCGACTGAGCAATGTTTAAAATAGATTTTGGCAACAAAACAAAGAACAAAGTACCTACTAAGCGATTTGTAAAACGAAAATATTTAAGTGTCGATATTTCCTTACAGACGTTTGTAAATATTAAACCAAACATTACACTCATCTCTGTGTAAAGTAGATAGGTACAAAGAGACGTGAGGGTGGAGGAAACGTGTAGGAGTATTTCTTTCCTTCGCGTATGTAGAGCATTTACCGTTACAGACTTGACATACGAAATGGTGGGAAGCTTTCGACCCACTACACAATAAACGGTCTATTGCAAAGGTGAA